>PVKM010014365.1:0-29127 GCA_004027735.1 Carollia perspicillata
TACTTCTAAAACTACAGGTTGTTTTCTTCTCTCCAAATGGAGCAAACAGACCTGGTGAGACCAGTGAGTCAGACTTCTTCCACCAACCCCATTGTCCTGTAAGAAGTCCACCAACTCCATTGTCCTGTTGCCAAAGACGGCACAGCCCTCTTAGTAGCACCCACTGCATCAAAGGCACATCCAGGGGGTTTGGATTCCTCAGGGCCCACCCCCGCCCCCCAAGCCTGGCTTTGTCTATTGTCTGCCACTTTCAGGGACCTTTGTGCACCTGCTCCTCCTGGAGGCTCAGGAATGTTGCCTGTGGACTCATTCAGTGCCATCTGCCCTTGGGGATGTCCACTGGGGAGATGGTCCTGTTAGGGTGATAATTCCTGGCCTTCCGGTGAGGTGGAGGCGGGACTGGGGAAAGGCCAGTCTGCCTGAAACTCTTGGGCTGGGCGCTGCCTGGCAGTTGGGTCATCAACGGGCCCAGCCCTGGAGGACGTGCTGAGGTCACAGGTGCTTCAGGGACTCCTGCTGTCAGAGAGAAATATAAAAGAACTAGACCCTCTTTTTATACCTTTCGGGTGTCAGGCGGGGACAGAGGCGGTTGAGGGGAAGAAGGCTCAAGGCGGGTCACTGAGGCCAGTGAGCAGTGGCTGGTGCTCAGCATCTTCCTGTCTCTACAGCTCCCCCTCCCCCGACCTGCTTCCAACACCTTGTCCACCTCTCCACCCCCTGGGCTCATTCTTTGGTGCAGCAATCAGCCTTTTCTCAATTTTAAATAAAGTACATTGTTAAAACCCGGTTCAGACTGCCTTGCGTGGATCGCCGCCCTGCCTCCTGAGACCCCAGAGGAGGAGTTCCAGCCTCAGACTGGATTGTGCTCCCACGTGGCCCCGGCTCGGAGGGAGCATGGAGCCAGTGTACGTGGGTGGGGTTTCCAACGCACATGGCTTACCCGCTTCCTGTGGCTTACCAGTTGGCCTTGGAGACAGCTGAGCCTCAGCCAAGTTTGTCTCTGGAGCATTTGATCTTCTCTTCCATGTGTCGTTCCGGGGCACAGAGGAGTCTCAGTGAGAAGGGTGGGCTGCCTGGCCAGCCGGTGGGCAGGGGCGACGGTGCATGTTTGGAGGCCTAGCAGCTCCTGGGCTCCACGGCTCTCTGTTGTCTGCTCCACTCACATCCGTGTCCAGCCTCTGGACAGAGCATCATGGCATGGCACTGCTCTGTCACCCCACAGAGAAGCGACTGTCCCTCTCTGAGAGGGGAAGTGGGCCCAGAAGCAGATGCAGCGTGGTCAGTGCAGCAGCCGGGTGTGTCCACAGGATGGAGTGCGGCTTCTAGGACGAGACCCTCTGGGCCCGGGGAAGGGGCAGCCTTGGCTGCCATGCTGAGTGGAGCCTCCAGGACGCTAAGGAGCCTTCGGAAGTTCCGCAGAGGGTTGGACTTCCTCGCCGGCCTTTCATTTTCCTCTGGGAAGGGTTGGGCCTGGCGCCTGGGAGACAGGACTGACACTAAAATAATTTACTTCTTTGAGCCCAGCCCAGGAGAACAAAGGAGTGGAGAGACTCCGGCTTCGCTTTAGTGGGAGCCCGGTCCTCTGAGCCATCAGTCAGCACACTCAGACTTTGTCCCTCTGTCTCGTTTTGATGGGCTGCCCACATGCTCTTCTTACCGCTCCTGGAAGGTGTCCTTGAGGGCAGCTGGCTCAGCTCCGTGGGAGGGCTCAAGTGCCACCCTCCACTTCCGTGGCCTAATAGAAGGGGCTTCCTCCTGCAGCTGAAGGCACCGGCCGCGAGGACTTGCCCAGCCTCGCCATCAGCTGCGCCAGGCTTTCTTCCTCTCTCTGTTCTTTCCTCCAAAGAGTCATTTATGAACTTTTTTTTTCTAAGAATAACTTCTAGTTAAGGGTGAGAAAAATCTGCACTGGAGCAGAAACTTCCCCATTCGTGTCTGCCAAAAGTCAGAGTCACTTGGATTCGAAGTGTCTTTAGCAAGTCCTAGGTGCCTGGACCAGAACTCTTGCTGCCACTCCCCACCCCCCATGGTTCTTAGACTCGGTGTGGGGGGTGGGGGCGCCTAGCGCACTGCCCAGGCAGGACGGTCCACTTGCTCCAGGCTGCCTCGCCAGGGCTGACGGGCCACAGCGTCAGTGAGGAGCAGGTACTTCATGAACGCCAACCTCGGCGTGAGTGCCTGTCCTGATCCAGCTAAAGTTCATACTTTATGGACTTTAAGTGTTTTTATGTTTATTTTTCTGATGTTCCGAAGTCACTGCAGGTACAGTTGAGAAATACGGCGAAGGCAGAGCAGTTGTTGAAGTGATATTACGGAAGGAGTCCCGAGGTGCAGCCAGCCTCCGAGGCAGGCCAGTGGTGCCCTGCACAGGGCCTTGCTGGGGCGGACAGAAGCTGGGGACAATCTGCCCAGAGGTGTGCAGCGTTTGGTGGCTCTTCCGGGGACCCAGGACATACCGCTCAGTGGGTCTCCACCCAGTGGGGAGACAGTGGTTAAGACAGCCCTGGCTTTAATGTCTTTCAGACCTGGCTTTCTCTCATGAAAAATTCCATTTCTGACCTCACTGCTCTGCTCTCTGCTCTGCTCAGCGGGGACTGGGGGCCCCATTTCCTCACCTCTGAACCCCATCTCCTCATTTAGGAGACATGGGTAAGCATCCCAGCTTCTCCTAAAGGGGTGTCGACTGTCAGCGCCAAGCAGGGTACGCCGCGGTGACGCTAGCAGCTGTCCCCATCATCTCTCTGCCTCTCCCCTCCTGAGCCCACCCAGCTCTTCACTCTGACAGTCCAGCTCAGGCCTTCAGCAGATGAGTGTGGTCAGGCAGAAAACAGCTTTCTTTGTACAGTGGGATTAGCCATTTTGGACCAAGATCCTCCCTGCATACCAAAATTTTAACTTTTGGTTCTTAGTGGAGATTTGAGAGTTGTTAGTCTCAAAGTGACACTTTTATAAAGCCTTGTTTTTGCTGATGCCTAATCCATCCATTTGTGTGACTCGGAGCATATTCCATGAAGAGCCATGTTTCATGTCGCCAGGCCTGCATGTGCCCCATGTCTGGAATGTCCCAGACGTGTCCGTGGTCGGGGACATGTGTGATGGTACGCCACGGGCCTGGGGTCAGTGGAGTCAGCCACAGGGGTGTCTCTGACTGGTCTGTTAGCAGCTCACTGGGCTGAGTGGGAGTCCAAGTAGAGGAGCTTTGCTCTTTATACGTCTTAAAATAATAGTCATGTTTTATTGAGTGCTTTCGATAGTCCAGGCACTCAGTGACTCGTCATGGCTCATGGCATTCAGTCTTCACAATAACCCAGTGAATGCTACAGACGAGACCCAGGTTTGTAGATGAGAAAACCGAGGTGTGGCGAGAAGGAAGCTCAGTCACGTGGCCAAGGGCACACTGGGTAAGCAGCACTGCGGAGATCCGAGCCAGGTCTCTCGGACACTAAAGGCCAGCAGCACGGCTCTGGGCGATTCTAGAATGTTGACGCTGGTTATTACCTGGACTGAGATGGGGCAGCTAGTGGCAGAGCCAGGGTGTGAATGAGCCTGTCCTGAGCCACTCTCCTGTGAGGTCCCCTGTCATGAGCCAAGGCCTGGAGCTGTGGGACAGGCTGCAAGGACTGGGTTCCTGCCTCTGCATTTCGCAGGAGTCGTGTTTTCCTTCCCTTCCTGGTATTTATTTCACTAAATTATTACTGTGTAAATGATTAACAAAGAAAAATCGTCAGCCCTACTGTCTTAAAGTTTTTTATTTTTCTCATTCTTTCTCAGTTCTTAACTCTTTTAAATAATTGTTTTGCTTCTTAACATCAAGCTCATGAGTCTCCCTTTTAGAATTGAGTAGTAATCCCTGAGGTTGATGTATTCTAGTTCACCTGACTGTAACACATCTTTCTGCCTTTTTATTTTTGAACTGCTCCTGTTGGTGTAAATTCTAGAAGTCAAGCTACAGATTCAGAGGATTTAAATACTTCTGTTATAACTTCAAGAGCCAGGTTACTTATGTAGCCACCAGCCATATCTTACTTGGTTATTCAGCCTCACTAACATTTGGTTTTATATCTTTCATGCAAAGTCTGTTTTGCTATTTTAATAAGTCACAGTAGCATCTTCCATCTGTTCCATCTGTATTCTTCACAAACCAAAGATATTAAATTTTTAGATTTTATTTTGGAGAATTTGAAGCATACACAAAAATAGTGCAGGGAATTGCTGCCCGCCCTTTGCTCAGTTCCCACAGTGACCAGCTCCACCGGCTCCTGTCCGTGCTGGTCTCCTGGTCCGCACTCTCCTGCAGAGAACTCTCCCTTGGTATTTTGAAGCAAACCCCAGATATTATTTAATTCCTGATTGTTTCAATGTCTCTAAAAGATAAAGACTTCTAAAAAAACCCAGCTGCATAGTCTTTTACTTTCTTAAATTGAGCCAAACCTGTTGAATTTGTCCTTTTATTTTTTTTTATTTCCTACTTGCAAAAGAAGGCTTTTTCTGGAAAGCTAGATGGCGGCACTGGGGGAGGGGTAAGGAGTCCGCTTTGATCCTGACTGGATTCAGAGTCTGAGCAGACACATCCCTTTGGAGCATGGCTGACCCGGCGAGACAGTGGAAGGAGAGGTGGGTTTTTAAGCCCCACCCTCACCTGGCTTTTTGCTCTTACAGGCTTTTTTGTCACCATGAAGCTGCTCCACCCAGCCTTCCCTAGCTGTTTCCTGCTGACCCTGCTCAGCTTATGGACAGCTACTCCTGAGACTCTCGCTGTTTCCACGGGGACGCCAGCCATCAGTGCGACCTCATTCCTGCAGGACCTCATGCGTCGCTACGGGGAGGGGGACAGCCTCACCCTGCAGCAGCTGAAAGCCCTGCTCAACCACCTGGATGTGGGGGTGGGCCGGAACAACGTCACCTGGCCCCAAGAGGGACCAAGGAACCTGTCCACGGTAAGGCTCGCAGCTCCGCTCAGCACTCTGCCCTCTTGGTCCACAGTCCAGCTGTTCACAGGGCTGAGCTACTCGGGGCAGGCAGGGCTGGGGCGGGCAGGCCCTGATGACAGAGCAGAGAGGCCAGCTCTTGCCCTGTTGTCGGGTCAGCAAGTCTGAGTCTCCAGCAGCGAGGTCACCGAAGGGCAGCCAGGAAGTAGGGGTCCTCAGTCCTCCGGACTCTCCCTGCAGCTGGGATTGCTGGGATCACCTGGAGCTGCTAGAGATCCCAGGACCTCGAACGCTTCTAATAGAGCTCGTAGATGACAAAGTCCTTTGTCCCCTCTCCCAGGCGAGCCTCCCAGCACCCCTAGGTGCAGGTGGAAAATCTTCATTCTCTGGGACAGAACACTGAGGGTCCCACAGTGAGATCCTAGAGGGACCAGGAGATCCTAAGGCCCAGGGCTTTTGGCTCCTGGTTCTTGTTCTTTCTTCCTTACATCTAGGCTTACCTGAATCTGAAGATACTTGAACAGCCAGCCCTAAGTCAGCCAGCTGTTGCTCTTTATCTCTGCTCCATTTGCTGTGCTGAGTATTGAGATATAGAAAAAATTAGTCACATTCAGGGGGTTTACTGTCAAGATGGGAGACTCACTCAACGAACCAGGAACAAAATTAGCTGGCATGAAGTGAAGCGTTAAGTGTTGTCGCTTGGACAGTCATTGTGGGATTCAGAAATGAGTCCAGGGAGGTTCGTGGGGGAAGTATCCTGGAGCTTCCACTTGAAGGACAGTGGAGCTTGGAGAGATCAGGGGCCCGTGTTGCCTGGGTGGAGAGCCACAGGGGCATGCGGCGTGTCTGTGTGAGTAAGGAGGCTGCCCTAGGGCCTGACGCAGCACCACAACAGTGTCTGGGGGTCAGCAGAACCCTCAGCTTTGGAGGCCCAGAAGCTCCCTTGTCTGCACAACCCCAAAGGCTGACTGTGGGACAGACCTGCATAAATCGAAAGTCAGATAAAGGCTGACGTGTATAAAGTATAATTAGAAGGAAAGCGGCCGTGTTTCATAGAGCGGTGTGTGAGAGCCACTCCCTGCTGCCATCCAAGGGGACCGAGGGCTCATGTCCTCTGGCCAGCCCACCTGTGCTCCGTGGAAGCCAGTGCCCAGTAGCTCTGGAGAAGTATCTGCAATCTGCGTTTCAGTATAATAGCTCCCTGGGCAATTGCGATGTGCAGCCAGATTTTCTTGGAAGCTAGATCTTCAGGTGTGCAGTAGCATCATGTTTTCTAGAAGCCACATGCTGCTCGTAATGATTGGAATTCAGCTGCTGTGGGTGGCCATTTACAGGTGTTGTATGTCAGGTATGCATGAACCTGGTGGCAGTCTCCAAGGGAACTTCTCGGTTTTTCAAGATGAAGGACTACCTTGCTCTTCCTGCTGGAGATTAGTCTTACAGAAATTCGGACAATTCTGTCGTCTTTTATTTTCCTCGGAAGGCTGAGTCTGTCACTGCTCAGGGCAAGGTATGGCTTCGGGCTCTCAGAGGCTCTCTGCCCCTCATCTGTGTTTCAGTGCTTCAGCTCTGGAGCCCTCTTTGCTGCCCACAACCTCAGTGACCGGTCCCGGATCGGGAGGAGTGAATTCCAGGACTTCTGCCCCACCATCCTCCAGCAGCTGGACTCCCAGGCCTGCGCCTCTGAGAAGCAGGAGGATGAGGAGGATGAGCAGACGCAAGCAGGGGGGCCGAGCCCGGTGGAAGGTGAGCTGGGGCAGGAGGACCTGGTGTCCGTGCTTGTCTTCACGTGGCCCTCGGCTGATCGATAGTGCTGTGTGCTCAGTGTTTAACTGGTGACCATGTTACCAACATTGGGGGGCCCTAGTTAAAGTGACGGTTCCATCCGTGTCTTTGCACTGCAAGTCTGGTTCAGTGTGTCACCAGACGGGACAAGTTGCTGCTGAATGTTCATTATCGGGCTCTTGGACCAGCTGGACTATCAATTGCTTTTCACAGCCACTTTTCCACCTTCGTTTTCATGAAGCCCCCAGGAGGCCAGTGCTTTGGTTTTTCAGTTTGACATTGCAGACCTTACAGGGTCTGTCGTCCGCCCACTTCATCCTTCTCCCCCGCACCTCCTGGTCCCTCTGCTCCAGGCCAGCAGACGCACCCACTGTGGTCTGTTAGTGCACCCGTCCCCTTCGGGCCCGGAGCATCCTCCTGCAACGCCGTGGTGCGGCGCAGCTGCCTGTGCTGTGCCTCACTGCCTCCTGCGGTCATCTTTAACCCCCGACCTTTCCTGTTTTCACCTGTCTCCACGTAAAAGGGGAGCCTCTTCCAGGCAGCAACTGTGCTGTATTTTTTTAGGCTTCTCCACAGCACCCAGCAAGAGACAGACTCAAGAAATATTTACTGAGGGGTTGGTAGACCTCTGTTTGCCCCTGCTGCAGGAGCACCCCGCCCTCAGTAATGGGGGCCCTCGTCTGTTCTTGTTCCTCCACAGTGTGGGGCTTTGGTTTCCTCAGTGTCTCAGTGATTAACCTGGCCTCTCTCCTGGGAGTCCTCGTCCTGCCGTGCACAGGGAAGGCATTTTTCAGCCGGGTGCTCACGTACTTCATCGCCCTGTCCATCGGGACGCTGCTCTCTAACGCGCTCTTCCAGCTCATCCCAGAGGTGCAGTAGAACCCACACACTCGGCCTCCTTCCGCAGGGCGTCCGCGGAGCCATCCCCACCCACATCCCACCTCCACCCCGTGCTCTAGGGCCTCTGACAACTGCGCCTGACCAGTTAACTTCTCCCGCAGCTCAGGGCACACCAATGACTTCTGACTCTGGATCTCAAGGGCCTTCGCTCCTTCCTGGGTCACCAGGTTACCTCTGCCTCCTCAGGTGATGTCAGGTGCAAGGCTCTTGACCTCTGCCTTCCTGGCGGAGGCTCGGCCTCGCCGCCGCGGCGCCTTTCCTAGGCTCAGTTGGCAGGGCTCGAAAGGAAAGCTGCAGCAGTGGTCTCCGTCACGCCCTCGGCACTCTGGGCCCCTCTGCGCGAAGTGGAGGCCTTCTCAGTGCTCAGGTAGCCGCCAAGAGATTATGCATCTGGAATGAGGTGGCGGAAGGAAAAGAGGTTGCCAGCTGATAAGTAGAACTGGCCTAAAAGATGAGCAATCCTTTCTTTTTTCTGAAGCAGGCCGTAATTCATAGCAGAGAGAGCCAAACCTAGAGGACTTTCCACAAAAACAAACTAAATGGAAAGAACGAGATCAATGAGAAGGGGACACTGGACCCTTCCTGCCCTGCATCTTGACTTTCTCCTGATGGGACTGATTTCCTGGCGCCCTTACTTGACTATTTGGAAATGTTTGTTAATTTTGTTTTTTAATTGTGACCACTGAGGAGCTAAAAAAAATAAGACCCAAGTTGACAGTCTGCCGCCCTTGTCAGGACAGGTGGGCGGTGATTACGTGGGGGGCCTCCTTTGGGGTGGTGGCAGGGCCTGCCAGGGGGAGCCCGAGTCGGCAGCTGTCCAGCCTTCCCCAGACAGAGACTCCCAGCCAGCAGAGGTGCCCGGCGCTGTGCCCAGGCCCTGCCTGTTCCCTCCCAGTGGTGGGGGAAGGAATCCCGTTTCAGGTAAAACATCTCCACACTGCTTCAAAATTCCCCGTGAACCTAGCAAGCACTCTTCAGGGGAGGCCTCATCTTGGGCTATTTTTTCCAGCTCCAAAGGTCAAATTTATTAATTTTTTAATAATTAAGTTAAATGAAATACCTAATTGAATGGAAATACAGTAATTGCTCACTGGGAGCACCTCGTCCTGGCTCATTTTGTCCAGGCCGGAGTGTGTGACACTAGGAGATGGTAGAGGAAGCTTTTGCTGTGTGGGGTGATCTTGGAACTCGGTTCTCTGCTCCTGAGCCCTCTCAAAACAACAGGACACAACCCCCTCCCCAAAAACAAACAAACCTGGAGAAGTTAAGAATCTGGATTTCATGGCTCTCAGGCCTACTCATACTCTGCCACCTCACCTGCACTTTGCTGTTTCCTGCACACACACCAGACCAGTGCAGGTGTTGGCGCAGGTCCCTGCCTGTCCGGCACGGGGCGGATACACAAAGCAAACGTGGCAGCTCGCAGTGATCCGTCTCTTTCCAGCTGCTTTTGTTTCCTGTTAAAGAGGGCCCTTGGGTCCCCCGTCTGCTGTCTATGGCAGCTTCTGGATAAGCCTGTGCTCACCTTGGCTGTGTGATGAGGTAGCACCTGCCCTGCCAGTCATAGCAGCTGGCAGGCGCACCAACCCAAAGGCAGTGCGGGCAGGAGCCACAGAGTTCCAAGGCCATCTTACCTTCCTCTTCATTTCCCCTGAACTGATTGAAGGAAATTTCACTGGACTTGAATCACTAACAGATTTTCTATTTCTCTCTCCCTCCCTCCCTGTCTCTGATTGTTTCTTCCTGTCACCTTTGTTAATATCCACCCCAACCTTCCTCATTGTCTCCCCATCCCCTCCACCTCCTTGCCCCTGGATGGCGGGTGTTGTGCCGTGGGGCTCTCGCCCTTCCCCCTGTCCTGGGTGGGGCTGGCTCTCCCCCGACTGCAGTGTGGGGATATGGTCTCCTCTGCGTGACCGTCATCTCCCTCTGCTCCCTCATGGGGGCCAGCGTGGTGCCATTCATGAAGAAGACCTTTTACAAGAGGCTGCTGCTCTACTTCATAGCTCTGGCGATTGGCACCCTCTACTCCAACGCCCTCTTCCAGCTCATCCCCGAGGTATGGCAAGCCAGGGCTCCTCGCCCAGGAGCACCTTGTCTCCTGGGGACAGCGGGCACATCGGGAGGACCCTCCGGGTCGGCAGGAGGCAGGGAGAAGAGGCCCTTTCCTTTAGGAAAGTGGCGCTAAGACAGGCAGAGCTAGGGGAGGCGGCAGAGCGCAGTGTCGAGGGCTGGGTTCAAACACCAGCTCTCCCGTGAATAAGACTATGAGCCGGGAGAGTCACTTCACCTCGCTGTCTTCGGTTTGCTCATCATGTTAAATGGGGACGACAGTGGGCCCAACCTCACGAGGATGCTGTGAGGGTGTGTGAGTAATATTTGTGAAGGGCCTGGTGCCTAGGAAGTGCTGTCTGGCTGTTGGTGAGAAGGTGTAGTGTAGGAAGATCACTTACGACCTCTGACTGAGGGCTTTTAGCACACAACAAACAGACATCTTCACAGATTCTGTAGGTCACAGTAAGAAGATCCGTGCTCGTTAGGGCATTCTGAGGCAAAGGCAACCCAAATAGAACCATCTGGTGTCACGTACGTCAAAGGCACCTTCATCCCTCGGCCCAGGTGAGTGAGAAAGTCGTCCACAAAAGAGGGGGAAGTGCAGGCCTTGCGTCAGTGAGGCAGACGGCCCCGGAGAAGTTGCATCTGATTTGGTGGTGTCTCCGGGAGACCAGCTGGTGTAGCAAGCAGGCGGCCTGCTCCGCAGGTGGTCCGACAGGCCGGGACAGAGCCGCGGTGGGAGCACACGGGTGACGCCACAGGCTGCTGCCTACGTTTTGTTTTCCCAGATGTGGGCCTGTGTTTTTGTAGTTGATCCTTAGATAAACTGTGAGATCAGGAGAACAAGTGTGTTTTACGCATTGACCAGATAAGGACCCTGACCTGGCCAAGAGCCCGCACCCGGGAGGCCAGGCTCTACCATTCCTAAAGCCTGCTCTTGTCCCCGCACCCCGCTGTGGCTCTGTGTGGGGCACCGTGGGCTGCCTGGCTGCAGGCCACATTTCCCCAGGACGATTCCACTGTCCTGGAGAGTCGACCTACACGTGTCATTTCCACTCTAGAACTTGCCCTTTGTGTCTCTTCGAAAACTAGACTAGTGGGTAGAGATAGCATTTTGTCCCTTAAAAGCACAAAGGAAAAACAGTAACCTTTTAGGCAACCCAGAGTTCTTGGTTCTGACGATCACTTTTCTCTGGGACCTGTTCCTGAGGAGGCTGGAGTGCATTCCTTGAAGAGGGGCTTCCTGTCTGAAAGCTGAGCTGCGGGTCACTGGAGCCTTCCCCAGGGCCCCACCACTAGTCCGGAGCAGCCCTGGGAGAGGAGTTCTCCTGATTGCGACTCCAGCCCTCCCTCATAATAAGCAGGGTTTCCAGAAGGAACCCAAGACAAACCCCCACACCCGACATGTGCAGGAACACTGTCTGCTTTCTTGGCGCTGTGGTCACCGGGAGGTCTGTGGTCAGGAAGATGCCGCAATTCTCGGTATTTAACTGGGGAATGGAGTTCCCATTTTAGAAAGTGTAATTACACCGCCTCCCTTCGTGTTTACAGGCAGATTGTGCAGCGACAGGGGAGAGCGGTGCGAATAGGCACAAGTGCCTTCCCTTTAAATATGGCCTTTGCCAGCAGTGTCCAGCCAATGGAGAGACAGAGACAGAGTCCTCATGAAAAGCAGGGCGCCATCTCCAGCTGTGCCTCTTGACAGTACAATTCTGAAGATGATCTGTCTTTTGCATCAGAAACTAAGTGAGAGGGAGTCTAGTAGGCCTGGTGATGGGACATTCGGGAGCCATCAGGAGGCAGCGTTCTTGGGAAAGGAGACGGGAAACGGCAGTTACCCCCTGTGCACACGTGCCCTTTCCCACAGCCACCGAAGTGACTGAGAGACGAGAGGGGACCCGTGGAGGTGGTTTATTTTCTTAAACTCATTTTCTTTTCCTGGGTCCACAGGCATTTGGTTTCAACCCTCTGGAGGATTATTACGTCCCCAAGTCTGCGATGGTGTTTGGGGGTTTCTATCTTTTCTTTTTCACAGAGAAGATCTTGAAGATGCTACTTAAGCAGAAAAATGAGGTGAGGCCCAGTTGTTGTTAAAGGAGATACTCCTGGGGAAGGCATCTGACTCCAAAATGCCTGTGTATGGCGGTGGGCTTGGGAGGGCTAAAGCCAGATTTCGTGAGTCAACACCCCATTCCACCCCACCAGGGTAATAGCAGGGGCAAGGGCGGCCCAGAAACCGGACCTGGCCTGTGTGCCTTCTACCGGGCAGTAACTTATCCCCTCTGTTTTATTCCAAATGATTTGCTCAACATACTTTCATACCTAAGGAGGGGTATGGACATGTACTGTGTATGAAGTGTGATAACAGAGAAATAAGGCCAGTTATTATAGGATAAATCCAGGAAGATGCCTTTTGTGCATGCTATGTGGTCATTCCCAGAATAGTTGCTGAATTGAATAAAAAGCCGTTGCAAAGGAGGAGCTGCAAATATTTTGAGCAGTGCCGCCTCTCTGGGATGAGCAGGGGCCCCGAGGTCACTGCTCTGGTCACTCTTCTGTGCCAGGCCCTGTGTTCACCTTGTTTCCGTGCTAACAACGGTCCCCAGGGTTCCGTGCCTGCCACCCGCTGGCGTTGTCTCTGATGCTGGCGTTGGGGCCTCCCCAGCACTCGGTGCGCTGGCTCAGCAGCTCTCAGGAAGCTGTATGGTTTGGGTGAGCATTGCACTCACTGCTCCGCGTCCCTCCAGCATCATCATGGACATAGTCATTATGCCCCCGAGACGCTTCCTTCCAAGAAGGACCAGGAGGAGGGGGTGACGGAGAAGCTGCAGAACGGGGACCTGGACCACATGATTCCTCAGCACTGCAGCAGTGAGCCGGACGGCAAGGCCCCCGTGATGGACGAGAAAGTCATTGTGGGCTCGCTCTCTGTCCAGGTCAGTGGGCCATCTGCCGCTGGTTGGGGACCTTCAGGCAGTAGTGGTCTTAGTGACTCAGGTCTACCTTGAGCTGGCTTCCTTGTAGGACCTGCAGGCCTCCCAGAGTGCCTGCTACTGGCTGAAGGGCGTCCGCTACTCCGATATCGGCACTCTGGCCTGGATGATCACCCTGAGCGATGGCCTCCACAATTTCATTGACGGCCTGGCCATTGGAGCCTCCTTCACCGTGTCCGTTTTCCAAGGCATCAGCACCTCGGTGGCCATTCTCTGTGAGGAGTTCCCACACGAGCTGGGTGAGTGTGTGTGCACCCACCCCGGGGCTGCTCAGCTGCCTCGTTGTTAGTACCGACACCCTTCCTGTGGCCGACTCCTCTCCCTTCAAAGTGCTTGTAATTCATTTATACGTTCTTTATGCGATGTGAACCCTAACCACTAATTCTTAACAGTCTAATTAATCATGGGAAGTTGGTCATTGAAAATGATGGGGTGTTTTACAAGGATGTCTGTTTCCCTGTGGTGCCCTATGCTATGGCTCAGTTTCCTCACTTCTCCATTGGAGGAGATAATAGTCCCTACCTCGTAGGTTTATCGTGAAGGTGAACAGGGAAAGTAGCGGAAATGACTCCCTACGTGCCATACAGTATTCTCCCAAGTGCCTGGCGCACCACACTTCTAACATCCTGCGACTCTCCCAAAGACGGAGATGCATGTCAGATGTCCAGTGGGCGGAAGAAGTCTAGCCAGAGGTTGTTGGGTGGGAGGCCCTTCGTTTTATCAGAGGGAGTAAAAAGCCTGGACTTTGGAGGCTCGGAGACCCGAGGTCAAGTTCTGGGTTTGCCATGTATTGGTGTGAGACTGTGGGCCAGTTACTTAACTTCCCTCAGTCTCAATTTTGTTTCCTAAAAATACCCTTCATTGTGGTTGTGAGGAGGGAAGCACCTTCTGTTTCACCGTCAATCAGAAGAGAAATGGGGCTGTGGCTAGTTGGCTGTTATTTTGTATTATCGTCAGCTTCTTGGCTGGACGTTCGTGGCCAGCTTTGCCAACAGAGATAAGCCTGCTCCCACACACGAAGAGGGGCACCTTCGTCTGGTCGCTGCTGTCTCCTATCTGGGGCTTCCTGGTTTTCACCCAGACTTCAGCCAGACTTGTAAGGAGCCTGCCCTCGTCGTGCTCTCTGTCCTCACCCTCTCCTCTGTCCTCTCCACTCCAGGAGACTTTGTCATCCTGCTCAATGCTGGCATGAGCCTCCAGCAAGCGCTGTTTTTCAACTTCCTTTCTGCCTGCTGCTGTTATGTGGGCCTGGCCTTTGGCATCCTGGCCGGCAGCCACTTCTCTGCCAACTGGATCTTTGCACTGGCTGGAGGAATGTTCTTGTACATTTCTCTGGCTGACATGGTAAGTCTGTCTTCCACAGCTGATACCACGCACACGTGACCAAGCTGGACTGGGTCACTGAAGTCATTGGGTGGGGGACAGCCGATGAGATGTTCGTGAGCTGGGTTTTGATGACAGCTTTATGGAGGGGTCGCTCGTGTACCACACCATTCACCTGTTCAAGGCGCACAATTCCATGCTTTCTAGAAGGACATTAGATTTTAGAGAATGAAAAGCACATGTCCTGAAAGAAAACAAGTACTGAGCTCAACTCCAGGGTCCGTACTTACAAACGCAAGTGTTACGGGAGAGCTATTTAGAGACCAGCGAGCGGCGTTATTGGCAGTCCGAATGTGCGCATTGTGCCGTGCCCGCTGACCTTGGGTGTGGCCGTGCAGGAGATTTGAGTTTGCTGGTGGAACACCTGATTTGTCACATCTTTGGTGTAACTCAGCTTGCTAGTTGGCATGCCCTTTTCTTTGGCATGTTTGCATGAATTATTTTCTATAGTCTTTGAAAATAACATTTTTGACGAGATGATGAGAGTAGACCACCCAGATCCAGCCTAGATTGTAGATTCTCTCCCTTCTTGTGGGGCGCCCTCCCCGTGGCTGGGGTCTTGTGCAGTACTCGAACTGGAAGGTCTCGTTCTCACCCGCCTTGCCAGCTGGCGGCGAGAGGCCCGGAGTCACAGCACCGCTCTCAGGCCCCTTACCCAGTTGCTCGATTTCCCAAAGAAGGCACCGTAACACTTTGATGGCAGAAAGATCTTCGCAGGCGTTTTTAAGGATCACAATGAAGAGTTTATTTTTATCCAAGCAGTTATTTTTAGCCAGTATCTAGACACACGCAGGAGTATATGCATGTGTAGTACTTTGTTTTACCTCTATAGCTGTGAAGTGCAGTCGACCCTTGAACAGCAGGACTTGAACTGAGTGGGTCCACGTGTACGTGGATTTTTTCAATAAAACCCTGTGCTGCTTTCTCTCTGTGGTTGGGAATCCAAGGGTGTGGAGGGCTGACTGTGTGCCTTGCTCTAAGCCATTCTACGTAGGGGACTTGAGCATCCACGGATTTTGGCATCCATGGTGCAGGGGGGCGGTCCCAGAACCAATCCCCCATGATACTGAGGGACAGCTAAGTTTGGGGGGTTGAGTTACATGCAGATTTTCAGCCACACGAGGGCAGCGCCCCTAACCGCCATGTTGTTCAAGGGTCGGCTGTAGTGGTAACCACCTTGGAGAAAGGCTGTTCCAGTCGAGTTCCAGAGACTGTTGCTGTGACTCTTCTTTGTGAAGATAGATAGATATATAATCCCACCCCGTTAATGTTAAGCATCGTAGTAGTCACGTGTTATATATTAATTGTGTTACTATTGCAGTGTAACCGTGAGCGGAGTGAATATGAGAGCAGGGGTTAGCTATCACATCTGCGTGGCACTGACTCCTCCTGGGCTCACAAGGTCAGGAAAGGAGCTGCAGCGCTCTCGTTCTCTCTCCTTCCCCAGTTCCCTGAGATGAACGAAGTCGGCCAGGAGGACGAATGGAAGGGCAGCATGTTGGTCCCCTTTGTCATCCAGAACCTGGGCCTCTTGACTGGCTTCACCATCATGCTGCTTCTCACCATGTATTCGGGACAGATCCAGATCGGGTAGGGCCCTGCAGGAGTGCAAGGAAGTGGACGGCGGCCCTCGGCTGTCTGACCCCTGGCCCTCGGACTCGGTGTCCCCAAAGTGCCTCGGGAGAGGCAGCTCTGTTAAAAACTGGCACGGACTGGATCCCTGCATCTCGACGTCAGCTGTTTTTAAAATGCTCTGCCCCAGTAACAAGCTGCTCTGGTCACAGCCTCCAGGGTGCGCCTCGCTCCCTTTCCTCTCCCTCCTCCTCAGAGCGACTCTGGGGCCTGAATGCAGCTTAGAAGACAAACCTGATTTTTTTCTCTGGTTACCCCGGCCCCGTTCTCTTCAAACCGTTGCTGGGAGATTTTGGATCTTTTGCCCTACAATGCAAAAATATAGGCAGCAGCCATAACCTGGTTAGAAATAGCAGAGGCAAATCTACAGTTTGGGGCCCATGAATCTAACGGTGTATCCTGGACCTCAAGATGACCCATTTTTAAACGGATCATCTTCACCTATTTTTTTACAGGAAAGGTACAGGAGACAGGAGTTCTTCCCATTTGTTCAGTCTGTTCAGTTGCCTGTTCTCTCAGGGAGAGCTGACAGTTGGAGCAGACAGAGGGCGGGAGGGGGTGGATTGTCCCGAGTGAGAGGGGAGGCGAGGCCCATGTGTGCCCCCTGTCCTGATGGTCACCCATGCCCACTGGGATGCTGATGTCAGTTTTGTGGCTGCACCTGGTGTTTCCTGGCTATCCAGGAGAGCTGGTGTGTCGGTTCAGTGGCCTGGACCCCCTCCCCTTGCTGTTTCTTTCAGAACAACGCTAACGAGAGCGGAGGGCAGAGAGGGTTTCACTGTGCTTCCCTCCTCCCCTTCTCCACTCCCTCCTCCTGAGACTTCTTGGCTGCCTCCCTAGAAGCACATTCTGAGCACATGCGCGATGCGGGTGTGAGAGGGGACACTGCGCACACTTACCTCCCCTGGCCAACACGTCTGCTGCAAAGTGGCAGGTGGACTTGCAGAGCTGGAGTGCAACGTGTGCTCTTCGACAGTGGTACCAGGAAAGGAACCAGTGCAGACACCGTTTAGGATTTGCCGATTGCATGAATAAAAGTACGAGTAATAGAACTCGGAGGTGTGAGGTCCAGAACTCTGGTTGGGCTCTGCAGATGTGTGCAGAACAGGGGGCCTACTGATTACGCTGCGGGGGTGTTTTCGGCAGTACGATCCAGGTTACCCTTCCTCCTCGACCCCAGACGAGAAAGGGCGGCTCCTGTATTGAATATTAATTGCCTACCCTCCTCAGAAAGTGAGTGAATAGACTGTTTGTGGGACTGTAGGCCAGCCTCAGGTGCCTTGGAGCCCTCTCAGAACCTGGGCTTCAGGGGGAGCTAATCTCCAGGTTCACTAGGTGAATTGATTTATTACTATCATATTGATAATGTGAGATTCTTTAGCCACTTTGGGGAGCCTGTCTCTCCAGAAGCCTTTCTTTGTGGTGCCCACAGCCGCAGCCCAGGGGTTATGTCCGCAAACTGCGTTGTGTGCGTGACTGACAAGTGCTGGTTCTTCGCCACCACCTGTGAGCTTTTTCCCTCCTTACCCAGAGACACTTCCCACTACTCAGTAATTAAAAGCAGCCTCTATTTTGTTTTTTCTTCTTGGAAAGCATCCCTCAAAACAGGAATATTCTTGAAAAGAACACGAGCAGGAAAACCGCTGGTAATGCTTTGTAAGTTTTTCTCCCTCTGGGGCCTGTCGACTTGGGTAGATTTCAGAACAGGCTGAAGAAGGAAAACAGTTATCAAGATTCTAGATTCAGTACCTGGACTGTCTCCTGATAGGATTATGGTCCAGTTTTACCAAAGAATCAATCCCTTGAATGTTGGAATCTAACTTTGTATTATATTATCATTGTTATTGTTACTGATTCTGTGTCTTTTCTGTTTTATTTCCCTCAAATTGCTTTCAGGAGCTAGCAGAAAATAACACTCAATCTTTAGGGCTTCAGAAGATTTTGCTTCCCTTAATTCACATTGATGTATTAAATTTATAATTTTAGCATTCCCTGTAGATCATTCCTTACAAATACAATTATTCTTGGAGTAAAATACTAAGTTAGGGTTAGTTGGTTTCTAGTTTTAGAAGAGCTCAAATATAATCTTTAGCAAATTAAAAGTACAGTATGAAACAGTAGGATGCTTTCCCTTTCCGTGCACATCTGTATGAAGAGCCTTCCTTTCGTTCTGCATCAGCTGTCGTTAGTCCAGAGGCCAGTCCGGGCTGGGGCTGAGGAGGCGGGGAAACACTCAGTTCATGCAGCTGATTGTACGTGGCCACTGGCAACCGACCTGCCTCGTGAGTTGAAAATGTGGCGGTTTCTTTTGGACTTTTAAGTGTTGAGTTTGCTGGTTTAAAAGCATCCGCGCATTTTAGAAGTCTGAGGGGTAGAGCCTTTTGAGGACTTCCACATCTTCGACCCTTCTGTCTCCAGATGGACCAGCTCCTATTAACAGTCGCTAGGAGAGTGTGTGTCCCTCCCAGGAGCCCCGGCCAGGATCGGGGTTCTGCTGCAGCTCACCGCCCTGCCATAGGTTGTTTTCCGTCCCTGCTCCCAAAGGCCTTCTGTGTCTAGGGTCACCTAGGGGCTCCTTCATTGATCCTTCCTCCAGGGTTTGAAAAAAGAAGGCTTCTCTGCTCGGGTGTCCTAAGACCTGTTCTTAGTGAGTCCTCTTCCAAAGAGATGGTAGGATGCGGGAAATATGCTTAAAAACAAAAAATCTGATTTTGTTTTTCAAGAGAGGTTAGGTTTTTATCGTTCATATTTCCTTTTTCAGTTCTGCAGTTCCATCACAGTATTTTTTTAAATAACTCAGGAGTTAGGAGGATAAACTGCAAAATAAAATAACTTAAGTTATATGAACTTTAAATGTTTTATTTGTAAGATTCTATAAATAAAGCTATATTCTGTAACTATTGAATCCATAGTATGATCTTTTGCAATGATGTGGGTGCAGTGAAGCCTGTTAAACACAAGGTGGCAGTGGTGTCTCACTGCCTTAGAAGCTCTGTTTTACTGGTGCAGCTTATATTCGGAGAGATTTGAGGAAGAACCTTAAATGTCATAACACTCACTTTAAATGATTAATGTATCTTTACGGGGCCTGTGGTTTCACTAACTGTGGTGATTTCCTAAGAAGAGCTTTCCATCGCACTTTCCCCTTGTTGCAAATCCAAAATAAAAACTTGAGAAGTACACTTGGTTCTTGTGAACCACCTCTCCTGTATGTCTTACAGGCGAAAGTCCTGTCGTAAGACTTTAAATTCTAATTTCTCTTTAGTCATAGGACCAGGCCTTTGCCTGACACTAAAAATAAGCAGTAAGACAGAGGAATTAATGCGATCTTACTACCACATAGATTAGAGGTTCCCCAATGCCTATTGCTCGTTCCTTCCATGAGTAACAGGTTGAGTGGCTCACAGTGGTCTTTTTAGACTGCATTCACCAGCTACTCTATTAGACTGCCATCTGCTGTTCAAAATGGCGTTCACTCCATCCTTTGGCGCCTCCCTGCACACACCTGTGACTGGAGTTGAGTTGTGATTGCTGTTGCCTTTGCACGCCGAGTTCCTCCCGGCTGAAACTGCAGCTGGTTTCCTGCTGTGATTCCAGCACCTGCCACCCAGAAAGAATGAATGAAAAGACCCAACGAAGTGCCTGTAAGTCTGCATTTGTGAACATGCTCCTTGTCCACTGCAGCAGTTCCTGTTGTGTTCTCCTGACTTTGGTGTTGGTTTTGCTTATGTCCTGTTATCTGGTCATTCTTTATTTAGAAACAGAACTTCAAGAGAGGCAACTGTGGCCCATACACAACAGAGCTCAGGGAAGTAAACAGGTCATGAAGAGGATTGAAACTTTGACCCCAGCATGTCTTTGTAATACTCTTAACCAGCTAAGCCATTTAGAACTTTTTTGGTGCAAGGGGAATGACCAATCATGTTGCTTCTGCTCACCCTTCTCAACCGTGCAGTGATGCTGAGATCTGATGTGTGCAAACTCCACTTCAAGACATAATAAAGACACCAAATGTGGACACGGGCTTTTGAGTTGTGGGAAAACGACATGATCGTCTGTGTTAAAGATTTTTGTACTTTCAGTGATCCGGTATGGTATACCTAGACTGCTGAAGAAGGACAGGTTTGAATCCCAGGAGAAGTAACTCCCTTTCATCCTTCTAGAATAAAATGAATTGCATTCCATTTCAAGTGCCACAAATTGGTGGTTGGAAAAGATCCATAAATCCTTATCGACTTGAGCTAAATGTGCTTAGAGCTGCCAGCCAAAATCCATGTGTCTTTCCAATGTCACAACCCCTTCTCGTCAGGTGTCTATTCCGGGTTTATGTTGAAGGGGCTGACAGGCACTGCCCTTCCTGTACGACAGCAATCTTTGACCCTGGCCGTGGGTGGGAGTCCGAGGCGGCAGCATCAATCATAGTTAAGGAATAACCCAAAGTGTCCTCACTCTGGCAATCATAAGCCAAGAAGTAGTTCTTCCACCAGGCTCTGGGTTCAACCCCCCAACCCCCAGCTGTGGTTTGCTTATAGATCTTTGGAACATGAAGGTTGCCTAAGAATAAACTTAGGCAATAATTCACAGTTTTTTGTTAAAATAAATACACATGTAACAGAAAGCCATCAGGAAATTCCTAGTGGAGGCCCCCACAAATCTTTTGATGATGTAATTCTAAATGTAAATGTGCTCTTAAACTACGAATCATTCTGCATTTGGTACTTCTGTTTCTTCCCGGGAGAACACATTTATTTAACATGGCAGGTGGAGTATTAATGGTCTCTCAGTGTATATGGGGTGGTAGGGAGACAACCAGAGGGGCTTCTGCCCTGGAGTAAGGGGCTGCTCTGGCTCCAGGCTGAGGTATGGGGAGCAGACTGAGGGGATGGGAGGTGTGTAATGGGGTAGCTCTGCACACGCCCTGGGAACCACGGTCCAGGCTCACCCAGCCACCAAAGCAAGAATCAAAGAAGGTACAACCCTGGGGTTGGGAGAGGCAGAACAGGAAGGCACCTGGTGCACTGACGTCCACAGCCCACATTTAGTGAGGCCAGGTCTGGCCCACCTGGCCAGACCCTCCTGTCCAATCACCCCTGCATCCTTCCCTGTAGCAGAGGTCTTACAGTAGTGGTTTCCAGCATTGGCCACCATCACATGGTCATCCGAGGTCAGTTCCAGTCCCTATGGGCCCTACTCTGGCTATACAGTTGTGTTGATGTAGGACAGGAAGGAACCAGAGCTGTTGGGTATGTGGACGCAGCCCAGGATGTTGCCCAGGTAAGCTACAGGATGTTCCCACTGGAGGCCACAGCTACACCCATGGGGGAGGTGAACTGCCCATTGCCCTTACCATGGAAGCCAAACATGAAGGGAACTCTGCTGGCGCTGTATACCTTCAATGAGTGGGTATGGAAATCCGTCACTGCTATCTCATTCTTGTTCACGGCAACACAATGGGGTCCAGCCATCTGTGGCCCCACATCCCCCAACGTGGCCAACCAGCTTGTCATTGCCTGGAAGGTGAAGACATATTGCCTTGTCAACCACAATAATATGCCCATTTAGGTCTAGGGCCACTCCCTTAGGGCTCATGAGGCCACCTGCTCTAATCTTGGTCTTGAACTTGTCCTCTGGGAAAAGGATGCTGACCCAGCGGTTGGCATTGTCTGCCACGACAGTGTCCCCATAGGTGTCCACTGCCACACCTGTGGAGTGCTGTAGCTGCCCAAGTGAGTGCCCTTGGATCCCAAACCAGGACATGAACTGGCCCTCATTGGAGAAAACCTGGATACATTGATTGTCACTGCCCACTACCGCAATGAGGCTGCCGCTAGCTGCAGACACACCTGTGAACTGGTGAATTCACCCTTCATCCTCCCACAACTGCCAGCATCTTCTCTAGGGTTGTCCTTCCATTTGCCACCCGCCAGCCATGCTATGCTTAAAGCTGGGGCTCCACACTGCCACCTGGTGCACGTGGTACCTGTGTGACAGTAGACTCGAGGTAGCTGGAAGCTGAGTGCAGGGCCAGTGTGCTGCTCAGCTACTTTTAAATGCGTCAGAATTTAAGAAAGACATCTGAGTCAGTTAGATGATTTTTTTTTTTTTTTACAAAATGTGATAACCTTGTGGGATGAAAGGGAAGAAAAACAACTAATTTGATAAACAAGACATTTCCCCTGTAAGATAGAGGATCAGGTCCTTAGTTACAGATGCTGGTAAAGAAGGGAAGAAGTCTCTTTGATCTCCTGTATCCTCCCTGGATGGGAGAGCCCTGTAAGGACCATATTCCCCATGATTCTGGGGGTTAATACAAAGTTCATTTGAAGCCATGTCTAGTTGTATCTGATAGACAAGGCTTTGACAGTAAACATACTGCCAAATTCACACACTTTAGACATTTTGCAGTAATTCTCCAAGTAATGCAGTTCTCCCTGCCCCCTTCTTTTGAAAATCATATGAGCAGGAGAGAGATAAGTTCAAATTTTTCTTTTCTAGAAGGACTGATTTTTTAAATAATTAAATTGCTTTTTCAGTATAGATGGTTCAATTATGTATCCTAACTAAAGCATGGATAAAATCGAAACATCAGAGCTCTCAACATTGTTTTCATTTGGCTGTAGGGTGTGTTATATTTATTTGTGCAAATCTATTTTTCTAGTTATGCTTTATTTAGGCTTTTAGAAAACTATTTTGCATTCCTCGGTTCAAACATTAAAATTTTGCTTGAAAGTTGCCTTCATCTAGCTAATAGCAGTATTTTTTTTCCCATTGGAAATTTTAAGGCAGGCAGCCTTATAAACAAGTTTAAATAAGAAAGTTCTCAGAGGCCCTGGCCAAGTGCCTCAGTTGATTAGAGCATCATCCTGATGCACCAAGGTTGAGGGTTCAATCCCCAGTCAGGGCCCGTACAAGAATCAACCAATGATTGCATAAATAAGTGCGACAACAGATCAATGTTTCTTTGACACCCTCTTCTCAAATCAATCAATTTTTTTTTAAAAAGAAAGTTATTAGAAAAATGTTCAAGTTGGATGCCTTTGGAAGCCAAGTTAAACAAGGATAAATGCAAACTGACTAGCCCAGGGTTCTGAGTGAAAGAGGACAGGGTCTTGAATCCAATGGGATGGATCTGTGTCCATTCCGCCCCTGACCGGCCATGGGAAGTCTGATAACAGGTCTAACCTCTCCGTCCCTCAGTGTCTTTATGTAAGGTAGAAATGACCACTGCCACACCACCCGGCTCCACAAGCGTAATAAGAACTCCCTGTGTGAGCAAGAGCTTTGTAAATTAAAACTCTATCCCAGGGGTAATGCACATTTTGTTGTTTGGATTCCATTCCTTTGAGAATCTGGAAAATATATGCTTTCCCACACATTTTTAACCCCTCTCCCTCAGAGCACTTATAAATATTCTCAAAGCCTTTATTTCCTTTACAGCTGGGAGCAGGGTAGGGGGAAGTGATCTGAAACCCTTGCAGCTCGGGTTAAGAACCTCTGCTCCAGGCAAGAGTAAGATGATACTCATTGATTGAACAAATGATCGAGTTCCAATTTCGAGATCAGTACAGCACGACAGTGACAGTGATAGGAATGAGACAGACAAAGGGCTCCCTTTAAGGAGTTGAGGGCAGACACAAAGCAACAAGTGCTGTGGAGGAGTTAACTCAGGCCAGTGAGGTGGAGAGCCGTGGGGGTGCGACTTGTCCAACAGCTGCAGCCTCTGCCAAGGGCAGGGAAGGCCTCTCTCAAGAGAAGCTGAGGCAGCTGTGTGAAGATCTAGGAGAATAATATGCCCCAAGCAAAAGGGACAGCAAATGCACAAAGATGAGCTTGCTCTGTTTGAGGCCAGTTTGTATAAATTGTAACGTTCATGGTATAAACAAGGTCGCTACGTCTGAACTGTACCGGGCATCAGGGAAAAGGTTTGAGCTGAATTCAAAGTAGACAGGAGTCAGCCCACTTTCAAAAAAGGAGAAGGCATTTTAGGGTTTTCAGCTAAAGAATGACAAATCAGATTTATGTTTGAAGTTTAGAAAGATCTGTTGTATGGAAAATGGCCTGTAGGGGGCGCAGGTTGACAGGATAAATTATGTGAGGAAATGCGCCTCCTCCAGTACATTTTTGGTCCAAGTAACTTGATGAGTTCTAGTGCCCTTTACCTGTGGCATCTTACCGGTGGAATGCTGGAGCCTAGGTATGAGCGAGGTATTAAATTCCATTCTCCTAGACTGTGCACTATTATGTAACCAGTAATGGCTACCAGCACTTTCTCCTGCTTTGTAATGATGCAAACAAAAGCAATAATGGGGGTGGGGTGGCAGCTTTGGGGCTCCCCTGTCTTTGTCACAGTTCTTGTAGTAGTGGGTTGCAGTAGTAAGGCCAAGGAAGGGATAGCACACTGTTAAGAGGTTTACACACTACTCCCCAAATGGCCTGAATATCAACCTATAATATATATTTATCAGTCAGCAGATCTTTATTAGTGTTTCTTCCTTACAAGTGTCTAAACAGATTATTAATGTGATATCAGGCTCTTATTAGTAGAATAGTGCTTTGGGCCATGTTTTTCCAATTAGAACAAATGTATATTTCAAAATCTGGATTTGCTCATTATTTTAGACCTTGAGACTGTGGCGGTACATTGAGGTTCCCAGATCCTGAAAATTGGGGCTGCATGCTCATACTGCCATCTAAACATCCTTAAACAGTGTATTTCTCTTGGCCCCTCACCCTTACCCTTCACCCTCCACCTGCCCTGTGCACCGTAACCTTCCGGTTCATCATACCAGCCACTGGAACAGTGAATTGAGGTGGCGTGAGTCAGGTGAGGCCCTCCCACTGACACCTTTGTCTTCTGGAAAGAATGGGGTTGATGTGGCTACAACCATCTCCTCCCTCTCCCTTCTTTCCATTAAAGTCTCTTACCTTGCAAAGGAGGAAAAAAGATACTGTGTGTGTGTTGGCTGGGGTGGGGGGTCCATGCCAAGGTAATTTAATAAAAATTAAAGGCACTTACAGGGAAGTATGAGTAAAATATAGTAAATGATGTCCATATAATATATATTACTAATAAAAACAATTTTACATAGTGCTTTTCATATACAATTAGAGATTAGGTATTATAAATACCTTATGTTCTATGTGGCTATTTTGGAAATGCTCATTTTACTCTAGTTTAGAAAATATTCTAAAGTTTACTTGTCTGCTGCATTTGACACAGAAGTTCAGTATTTAATGGCTTCATCGAATAGAAACTGAAGCCTAGTAGAAACTAGGATTCCCTGTGCTTTTATTAAATTAAAAGCATTCATAATTAGAAGAGCTGGTCATTAATTAAGGTTTCTGAAGTGCTTAGGGAGTTTCATAAGGAAATATACTAAGTCTCCTGAGTCCTGTTAGATGGAAACCTAGGTTTGAAGAAATTAGTAGAAATGCCAGTTAAACGTGAATCTAGGTAATTTTAAATATATAGTCAATTCTGACAATTGCAAAAAGTAAAAGGGAATTGGATTCACCAATTAGATGACAATATGACTGTCCCTGGCCAGGTGGTGGCGAGTGGTACCGCAGAGTGAGGCAGAAGTCCCCAATTGTTGCTGGGACCTATTAATAGGGCAACTAAAAACATCCCCACTACCAATAAAGTGAAGTCCTATTCATTAAAAAAAAGTGTTTGGGTAAGGAGCTGAATTAGAGTTTTCTTCTTTTCATAGTTTTACTGAGTAGCTCTAGATGTTTTAGTGTGATCAGATAACTCAGTCAGAAAGTCTCCAGAATGAGCGTTTAACCCTTCTGGAAACAGGCATGGACAGTAGCCTTTAAAAAAGGCTTTTCTTTATTTGCACCTAGTTATAAAGTAATACTTCCTCACCATAGAAAAATTGTAAAATACAGAAAATTGTCCTTTGTCCGTTTTTATAAGCCACTCTTAAACACACTACCAAGAGATGGCTACCGTGAACATTTTTTCCTCCTCAGGGTGTGCTCAGCGAGGGTCTGGCCCACCTCGGTTTCAGCTCATCACTGTGCTTCCTGCCCCGCACAGTGCCTGGAACAATCGGCACCTGGCTACTCTTTACTGAGTGAGTGAACACCTTCATATTCCCTACTAGACTTTGTATGTGTATGTTTGCTTGTTTGCTGACAAAACAGGCTCCCTAGGGTACACAATTATGTTCTAGCTTTTCCACTTTTTATTACCCCGAGGCTTTTCTCATATCAAATATTCTAATTTAAAATATGGTGATTTTCCATAAGGTATAATGTTCCTTCCAATATCATAGTTTATTTAAACATTTTCCTATGCAAGCGAAATCATATACTCTTGCACAACACAGGTTTGAACTGCACAGGTCCACTTATAAACAGATTTTTTTTCAGTGAATACTCTAAATGTATTTTCTCTTATGGTTTTCTTTTCCCTTATGATTTTAATAACATTTCTTTTCTATAGCTTACATTAGTGTAGGAATACAATCTATATATAATACATAAAACATACAAAATATGTGTTAACTGGCTGTTTATGTGGTCAGCAAGCCTTCCAGTCAACAAAGTAGTTAAGTTTGGGGAGCCAAAAGTTATACAAGAATTTTTGCCCACATGAAGTCAGTGCCTTTTCCTCTGCGTTGTTCAATGGTCAGCTGTAGTATGTACTATTTTGTGCCTTGTTTTTTTGTCCACCATAATGTTTTTGAGATTCATCCATATTGTTGCATGTGTCAATAGTTATTTCTCTTTTATTAGCTGAGCAGTATTCCATTATTTGGATAATTGTTGTTGTTGAGTAAACTACCTAAGAGTAGAATGACCTGATCATAGAGTAGGTATATATTTAACTTCATAAGAAACTTTCAGCCCTAGCCAGGTGGCGCAGTGGTTAGAACATCGTCCTGACACACCAAGGTCTGCAGGTTTGATCCGCAGTCACAGCACACACAAGAAGCAACCGATGAACGCATAAATAAGTGAAGCGATAAATTGATGTTCCCCCTCTCTCCTCTTCCTCTCTCTAAAAGCAATACATTTATTTTAAAAAAACCCTTCAAACATTTTTCCAGAGTAGTTGTAGCATTTTACTCTCTCATAAGCCACGCAGGAGAGTTCCAGTTGCTCTCATTCTGGCCAACGTGGGGTATTGAGAGTCTTTAATTTTAGCTATTCCACTAGGCTTATACAGTGGTAACTCAGTATGGTTTATTCTGCATTTTTTCTGATGACTAATGATGTTGAGAATCTTTTCATTGGAGATATATATATATATATCTTCTTTGATTGATACTGCCATATCACTTTCCAGAAAAGTTAGCTAATTTATAATTCTACCAACAGTGTTACTTTTAAAAATGTTTTCCAATGCGCTATGTGAAAAATAGCACCATTTTTAAATTTACATTTTGGATTACTTACGAAGCTGAACATCTTAAAATGTTTAGTGTCTTATTATTATTCTTTTATGAATTCTTTGTTCATGGCTTTGTCCATACTAATATTTCAGAGCACTTCCATTGAATAGTAAAGGCCTTTACCCACGAAGGGCCTGGGTTGAAACTCCGAGGCATAATTCTGATTCCACTATATATGTCCCCAGTACATAAATCTACGTTAATGCAGATTCGTGCTTAACCCCCATAATCTTTTAACTAGGAGCCGTCCAAAAGATTTTTCTATGACGGAAACGTCCTGTTTTACCCTGTCCACTGGCCACACGCAATTCTGGGGCATGTGAAATGTGACTAGCACACTTAAGGTACTGAAGACTTACATTTACATTTTTTATTTAATCTAAAAGTCCATACCCACATACTACTTCTTATTGGCCACCACAGGAACTGTTAAGTCTGCTTTGCCTATAATTTGCGTATACTTCCCTGGATCTTTGTTTCAGTATTTCGTTATTAAAGCTAAAATCAAAACACATTCGACTTTCTCAGGCACTATAGTAGGTGAAGGAGGACAACAGCAGTTAAGACAGTTTATGTTCTAGGCTTACAATTTAAGGAAAGAAGAGGTCAGTCTTGAACCTGGAGTTAATAAGCCCGATTAAGACTCTCAGGAGGGACTTGCCCCTCGGGTTCCACAGTCCACACACACTGCGCCAGTGCGAAGCAGGGGAAGAGCGAGTTGCTTGTAGCCGAGGTGACACCCAGGACTTGAGAGGGGTCCGTCCTTTCCCGGAGGAGACAATGGTCATGGGCTCCCCTAGAGAGCGCAGGGCCACGGCGAGGGTCTTACGCAGCCCACGGGGAAACTGAGCCTCCACCCACCCCCACTGCACTGGAACCGGGGTGAACGCGGCGGTCCTTCCTACCGGCTCTCAGCAGGTTACATTAGAGGCTTAAATGGGTTGCTGGAGGGGGCAGGACGAACTGTGGGAAGGAGCGGGGTGGCGTGCGTAATGACTGCTACAGAGAGCGGGCAGAAGACCCAGAGGAGAGGGCGGAGGCCTGCAGTGGGGACGGAGAGAGAGAACACGGGCTCTGGGCAAGGCGACTCCAGGGTGACAGGAGGCTCGCGGCCCCGTTCGCCCCAGCCAGGCCACAAGATGGCCGCTGCTCGGCTGGGACCAGCGGTGCAGGGCCTCGGGGCTCGGGTTAGGTGCCACAGACCCGGGCATCCGCCCGCGGCCAAGGACTCGGCCGCAGGGAGCGGGCGGAGGGGAGAGAAAACGTGCCTTCAGAGCAGGAGAGGAAGGCAGCGCGCGTGTGCGGGGCGCGGCCGCTCGGGCCTTGGGGAGGGGTACAGCGGGGGCTCGCGACAGCCGGGGGCCTGGGATCCCCGGCAGCGCCAGACCCAGGGACCGCGGGGCTGCGCACGGGGCCTCGCAGCGGCGGCGGCGCGCGGGCCGCCGGGAAGTTGGGAGAGCGCGGTGCGGGGGCGCGCGCGCGCGCACGCGGGCCGGGCCGCGAGCAGCCGCGGCCGCCGGGGCCGCCGTCCTAAGCCTCCTCGCCTGCGCTCGCGACTCCGCTCCTCTGGAAGGAGCGGCCGGTGGGCCGGCGTGCTGTTCGCGGGGTTCGAGGCCGGGTCGCCGAGCCTGGGCCAGGGCGCGGCGGGCTGACGGGGCCGCGGAGCCGAGACCGCCGGGGACGCGGGCGGAGGCGCACGCTGACGGTCCCCAGGAGCCGGGAGGCGGCCGAGAGGACCATGTCCGGGAGGAACCTCCACCTCTCCACCACCGAGCGCGTCGTCAAAGGTGCCGAGCGGGCTGGGCCTTCCTCGCCGCCCCGCGGGGCAGGGGCCCTGGGCCGGGCGGCGGTTCCGGCCGGGAGGGAGGGAGGGGGCGCGGCAGGGCGGCGGGGGACCCGGCCGGGGTGTGGGAGCGGGAGGGCGGGATCCCCACGGGGGCTGCCCCGGCGGGGCCTCGGGCGTTTGCTGCGGCCCCGGGACGCGCGGCCAGCTGGACTGAGAGGCGGGGTGGGGATTTCTCCTCCGTCATCCCCAGAGGGCCTGAT
>PVKM010014366.1:0-29133 GCA_004027735.1 Carollia perspicillata
AAATATATGGCATTTTTTGTATATTACTTACATAATTATTCTTCCTTAAAGCTGTAATTTCTGCTGTTATAAAAGAAAATTAGCCCAGGCTGGTGTAACTCAGTGGGTTGGGTGTGGGCTGCAAACCAAAGGGTCTCTAGTTTGATTCCCAGTCAAGGCACATGCCTGAGTTGCAGTCCAGGTCCCCAGTGGGAGCCATGTGTGAAGCAACCACACATTGATGTTTCTCTCCCTCTTTTATTCCCTCACTTCCCCTCTCGCTCAAAAAAAAAAAAAAAAAAGAAAAAAGAAAATTAAAGAGCAAAGAAGAGAGATCTTAAAAAGTTAGTTGAATAGTGCACAGCTTTATTGTGGTGTTGAATATTTAAATTAAGAAAATTTCCAATTGTATTGCCACCATAAGTTATAATACTGTTATTATTTTTTGATTATTTATACCTGAATCTATTTTTTCTGCTTTACATTCAGAGGAAGATAATTCATTGTGTTATAAAATTAACTATGATTTTGAAACAAGAATATATCATTTATATAATTATTTAACTATTAGTATTTCAAATCATCACATTTGGGAGGAAATCTTTTCCATTTGGAAAGAAAGGATAGAATGCATAATGATGACCAAAATCAATGTTCCTTTGTTCTTTTGTTCCTTATTAAAGGCTTTAGACTTGATTGTAAACATTTTTTAAATACCTGAAGGATAAAAGTGACACACAGCTGGTTGGAGAACACACACATTCATCGTGTAATGATGGCGAGGAGGTCAAATGGGAGCATAAGCTCAGTCACAAATGCACACCACTGCTCAGATCCATCCATTGTCGCCACATGGAGCACATTGAGATACTCCTCCTAAGGTGAAGGATAAGTTGTTGCATCTGGCTTCTCACACAACCCAGGTAGAAACACAATGCCTAGTGGGCCTCTTTGGATTTTAGAGGCAATGTATTTCTCATTTGGGTGTATTACTCCAAATGAGACCTAGCTTTAGTGACCTAAAAAGCTGCTATTTTGAGTGAGGCCCAGAAAAGGAGAAGGCTCTGCAAAAGGTCCAAACTGCTTGCTGTGCAAGCTGCTTTTCTATTGGGCCATGTGATTAGCAGATGCAAGGGTGCTTGAGGTGTCAATGGCAGATGGGGATGTTGTTTGTAGCCTTGGGCAGGCCCTTATAAGTAAATTACAAGACAGGCCCTTAGGATGATGGAGAAAAGCCCTAAAATCCTCAGTAGGTAACTACTCCCATTGAGAAACATTTGTTGGCCTGCTACTGGGCCTTCTCAGAGACTGAATGTCTACCATGAGTTACTAAGTCACCATGTGACCTGTACTGCCCATCATGAACAGGTCATCTGACCTATCAGTCCGTAAAGTGGGCAAGCACAGCAAAACTTCATCATCAAATGTTAGTGGTATATATATATGGCCAGGTCTAAGCAAGCCCTAAAGGTACAAATAGGTTCCATGGAATTGTCCGAATGCCCATAGTCTGGAGAGTTTCCAAGCCTTGAAAATACTTAAACTCTTGCTATATTGCTTTCTCTCTTCTGACCGGCACTTCTGCCTAATGGGGAGTTCCCAACATTCAGCTAACAGGAAGACTGAGAAAAGCGATTCTCATTCACAATGTGAGCAGGCCTCATACAATTCACTGAAGACCTGAATAAAACAAAAGGTAGGGAAGGGAGAATTCACTCTCTCTACTTGATTGTTTTAGAGCTGAGACATTGTTTTTCTCTTCTATTCAGACTAAAACTTATATAGGTTCTCCTGGTTCTTGGGCCTTAGGCCTTAAAATTTGGCTTGGCACCACACCAATGGCTCCTGAATCTCCAGCTTGCAGATGGCAGATCATGGGACTTTTCAGTCACTATAATGGTGTAAGTTAAATATATATATATATATATATATATATATATATATATATATATATATATATGAATGCTTCAGTCTCCATAATCATATGAGCCAATTCCATACACACACATGCATGCATACACACACAGATTATAAGTAGTTTGGCATGCTTTCCTTCCCCACTTTCTAAAATCTGTTTGGGCAAACTCTCTCTTAAAGGAAAAACTAATCCTTTATTTAAATATAAATTTCTATTGTCTTTGACATTATACACCATACACACATATAATATATAATTTCATTATATATGTAACATGTTGTCTTAGGTCACAATCAGGGTTACGTAATGAAACAAAACAGAAAAATAACCATGGATTTAAATCATTTTGAGATCTTGCTAAGTATAATGAAGAGATGAAGGATTGTATAATGCATCATATTAATACAAATCTCATAATCCCAATGTTTTAAAAATATTATAATATGTCTTACAACAAATTAACTCAATTTAAAGTGATACACTCAAATGTAGATTAAATAATCCACCACCAGTTTCCAAGCCTTGAAAATACTTAAACTCTAATTCTTTACTTCTGGTATTTGTTGACAAAGTTACTAATCAACAGTTTGAGAAAATTTTAAAAAATTAGATATATTTTCTGTATCAAAACAATAATCATGGCTACTAGTAAGTATATTCGGATTTTCCAAAGACCAATTTTATAAGAAGATACAACTAGGTGATCTAGCTAAAAGAACTATAGACTATAAAGTGTTTTTCTTTTTTTTTTTTAAGATTTTATTTTATTTTTCTATAGAGGGGAAGGGAAAGAGAGAGGGAGAGAAATATCAATGTATGGTTGCCTCTCATACATCCCCTTCTGGGAACTGGCCTGCAACCCAGGCATGTGCCCTGACTGGGAATCAAACCATGGTTGTTTGGTTTCCAGGCCCACACTCAATCCACTGAGCTACACCAGCCAGGGCTAAAGTGTTTTTCTTTATCAACAGATCTTTCATTTCTAAGGGAACATTTTTTAAATAAAGCAGGATGTACTCTCACATTCCAAGAGTGAAAAAAGTATTCATTTCAAACTTATAAAAGTGATATCATCCTCCCTTCAGCATACATAGTGGGTACACCTTGAATATCCATCGTGGGTAATGAGGGAGGCTGTGCCACTGGACTCTACAGGGCACCTACTACATTAGGCTCTACCGAGCCTGGGAGATGTAGCAGCTTTATCCAATACAAGCACATAGAAACAAGCACAGGCAGGCTGCCAAAATGAGGAGACAAAGAAAAATGGCCCAAGTGCAAGAGCGGAAAAAAAATCCAGAGAAAGAACTAAACAAAATGGAAACAGACAATCCTTAGATGTAGAGTTCGAAATACTGGTTATAATGATGCTCCAGGAACTTAGTGAGGACCTCAAGAGCATTTAAAAAATCCAGTTAGAAACCAAGGATACACTAATCAAAACAAAGAACAATTTACAGGGAATCAACAGTAAAGTGGATAAAACAAGGAATCAAATTGGTGATTTGGAATACAAGGAATCAAAAAAACAACATTCAATAAGAACAGCAAGAAGAAAAAAGAACCCCCCAAAATGAAGATAGTGTAAGGAACATCTGGGACAACTTCAAGCATTCCAACATTTGCATCATGGAGGTGCTAGAAGAAGAAGAGAGAAGGAAAGATATTGGAAACTTATTTGAAAAAAACAATGACAGAAAACTTCCCTAACTGGTGAAGGAAATGGACACACAATTATAAAGCAGAGATTCCAAAACAGCTTGAACCAAAGATGCCCACACCAAGATACATCATAATTAAAATGCCAAAGATTAAAGACAAAAAGAATATTAAAAACGGCAAGAGAAAAGCAGTTAGTTACCTACAAGGGCACTTCCATAAGACTGTCAGCTGATTTTGCAAAATAAGTTTTGCAGGCTAGAAGGGATTGGCAAGAAATATTCAAAGTCATGAAAAGCAGGGACCTATAGCCAAGATTGCTCTACCCAGCAAAACTATAATTTAGAGTTGAAGGGCAGACAAAGAGCTTCCCAGGCAAGAAAAAACTAAAGCTGTTCACCACCACCAAACCAGTATTGTATGTAATGTTAAAAGGTCTTCTTTAAGCTCAAAGATATGAACAATAAAATGGCAATAAGTATATATCAACAATTGAATCTAAAAAACAAAATAAACAAACAAGCAGAACAGAAACAGAACCACAGACATAGAGAACATTTTGATGGTTGCCAGGTGGGTAGGGTGGTTGAGATGATGGGTGAAAAAGGCAAAAGGATTAAGAAGTACAAATTGGTAATTACAGAATAGTCATGGGGATGTAAAGTACAGTATAGGGAAGATAGTATCCAAAGAACACATATGTATGGTCAATGACATGGGCATGGACAATGGTGTGGGGATTGCCTAAGGGAGTTCAGTGGCTGGGTTGAGGCAGGCAAATGGGAAAAACTGGGATGACAGTAATAGCATAAATAATTTAATAAATTTAAGAAAGAAAGTAAATTGGTAAAATGCAACCAAGTTATACATAAGGAAACGAAGTTAAAAATTGGTACCAGTTAAGGTTTTCAATGCACCCAGAAAACATGAAAGAAACCTGGAGTTAAGAAAAGAGCATTGCCCATTCTTATTTTTCATTTAAACTATTGGTGTCCAGGAATAAAAAAGAAAATAGAGAAATATTAAAATTTAAATTAGTGGGCAACTGCCTTGAAAATCTAATGCTTTTAAAATTGTTTTTCCTGAACCTATCACAAACCTCTAGCACCAAATACTAATGGAATCAGTCATTCAGTTACTACTTATCATCCATCCAGCCCTCTAGACATCCAACACTGGGTTAGTAAATATGTTTCATTCTCAATGTAAAATTTAACTGAAATATGAGAGGCACTTTTTTTTAGAACTTCAATAATTATTTAAAGGGACGTATACTAAAAGACCAAGGTTGCAACCACATTTTCACTATGAAACTTTGGGCAGGTCCCCGTTTCTTCGGTAAGATTCCGTTGACATCTTAAAGTGCACTAAAGTATCCTGAGCATAGTAACAAGTTCTGATATTTTAAGTGAGGTTTGCTCAATTTTACTGAGCATAGTCAAATTCCTAATTATATATGTAGTTTCTTTTACAGAGAAAGAGAATGTTGGTGATGGGAATAATTTCAAAAATAAATTTATGAGTGATTGAGATCTAAAAGTAAGTTAATTATCCAGATACCTATGGTGATTTAATGATTGCTCTATCTTTAATATTAAGTAGTGCTGGCATTTGTTTTTCTTCATATAACCTCCTATACTTTATGATTCTTAATGTAATTATTTATGTAATATCTTTGAGGTAGCATTTTGTAGCTGCCTACTTGAAAACTATTGTATTTGAAAAATATATTGAAAAAAGGTGTCACGTGTGTGTGTGTATGTTTTATAAGTAAGACTTTGGAGTTGAAGGGGATTTTGTGGCTAATTTGTTGTCCACACTAATTTTATAGGTGATCAAAAGTTGGCCTCCTAAAGCATCTGATTCTATATGTCACTGAGAATTTTGCAGGAGAACCTTCCTTCTATCTGCACCATAATTGGTATATTTTCCTTTTCCACAGTGACATTAATTTTGTGCATTATTCCATAATTAGTCCCTCTTTTTCATTTCTTTGTCCATCTATTCCTATAAAAGTGATAATGGCTCCTTTAGTAAGAGAGACTCTTGTTAATGCTTGCACCCTAAAACTATAAGACGAAGCTGAAGTTCTGAAATGACTACATTTGAGTATTAGAGAAATCCTCTCTCACATGGAAATTCTCTTCATGCCTTGGGGATACAGGCAATTTTTTACAACTTTTTCTATTTTTATATATTCAAGTAACATGTCTCATACACATAATTTAATTTACTTATCTCAATAATAGTAATTATGAAGAATGTGCTCTAAAGTCTATTAAGTTTTATCTAAATTTAATTGTATACTCAGTAAGGACTATGGTAAAACACTTTTATTTTTACATCATGTGTTCAGAATTGCAGTGCCAGTCAGAAAAAGGATGCACATAATTAGCCATGTTTGATTTAAACTATTAAGGCTGAAAATATGGATACAAAGGAGACAAGGAGGAGAAAGCGATGTCAGGCAGAAGAAGCAACATGTGCAAAGCATGGTGACATGAACGGATATGTTTATGTTGTGTCTGAGGAGCAGAAAGTACTCCAGTCATGGCTAAAATAGATGGCAGTAGGGGAGTCATGGAAACTGTGAGTGTTTGGTGAATAAACAGAGAGAGCACAGAGATAGTCACTATCAAAATTAGCTTTTTGAGTCCTCCTCAGAGTACAAGACACAGTGTTTGAGGCTTGCTGGTAATGGTTGGCCAAAGATGGGTGTACAGTGTAGTAACCTAATGAGAATTGTGTTTAAAAAAAGTGTTTACCCTGCAAACAATGTATTTACCCTGCAAAACAAGGCACTTGGATTCATGACATAGAGTAATGAATGTATTTTGATGCTATAGAGAAAGAATTCTCTATATAATGTGTATATTATATACAGATTTAGGAATGGAACCAATGTGTATAAGAAAGAGTCAATAGATATTTTATAGTTAAAATCGACTCACTGGATATGGAAAACTTTGAAGTCACATGCAATATTGATCAGTTGGCTGAGGAAAGGGGAATGAATCAAAAAAACATAGCATAGTAGTGTAAGCAAGTTTATTCATTCATTAGATCATTACTAAAATAATCTGCAAGATTTCAAGCCATAACACACACATATATACAAACTCACACACAGACAAGCTTGGTATCTTCCTTTCTAAAACTTATTTTGATGCTTCAATACATCATTCTGCTTATTAACACAAAAATGGCCTCGACTCCATCCCCATCCAAAAAGCTAATAGGAACCAATCTCAGGATAAGAAGTAAAGAACATGGATGGATTGTTCCCCTAAAACACCAGGTTAGCCAGTTACTGCTTTTACCTTAAACCCTTGCCCACCTTGCTAATTATTATTTTGAGAGTCAATTGAATTACAAATTTTCTTTGACCAATGCACAAATGATAAAATTTTTAGTTGTGTTCTTTCAGTTACATAGAAACTGCAACTAAAAGACAAAGCAAACTTTTGAATCATCAAAGCCACTGACAATATATCCACATATCTCATTATTAAAAGACCTGCATTTTGGCTCTTTTTTAATGACTACATTCCACATATTACAGGTCAAAATCCATTGATGGCTACGGCACAGATATTAACACAAAAATGATGCCCTTCACGGAACAAACATGTTATATCAATATGAAAAAATGCAATTGATAGTAAAAATAATACACCTCTGTAGCTCAGAAACAACAGAGTCCAATTATAGTACTGCATTCACATACATATAGATGGCAGTAAGAGCCAGGATTGTACTTGAGGTTTTTTATAATGATGATGACGAGAGAGAGAGAGAGAGAGAGAGAGAGGAGAGAGAGAGAGAGAGAGAGACTACTAAGCTTGTGCAATTCAAGCTTCAAAAGGAATACATAAAGGGCATGAAAAATTTTGAGGAGGTTAAAGATGAAAAGAACAAGTGTTCCAAAAGTTCAGCAAGGAGAGAATTTTAAGGGACGAATCACAGACTGTGTAATAGCTCCTGGAGTTAAAAGATGGATTTTTTAATATGAATTCTTTATTGTATTTTTTCTGTTACAACTTAGTCCCCTTATATCCCTCTCCACCCAGCAACCACCACACTGTTGTCCATGTCCATTAGTCTTTTTCCTTTTGGTTTAGTCCCTCCACTTCATAATGTCCCCCCATCCGCTAGCTGTCATCTGCTCTCCATCTATGAATCTGTCTATGTTTTGCTTGTTAGTTCAATTTGTTCCTTAGATTCAACATATGGGTGAAATCATATGGCATTTGTCTTTCTCTTACTGGCTTTTTTCATTTAGAAGATTGTTCTCCAAGTCCATCCATATAGCCAAGAAGAATTCCAAAGTGTAAATGTCCCATAGTAGTTTTATCCACTCATCTATAGATGGGTGGTATCACACTTTGCTGAGAATTCTGATTATAAATGGGTGCTGGATTTTATCAAATGCTTCTTCTTCATCTGTTGATATGATCATGTGGTTTTTATCCTTCATTTTGTTTATGTGGTGAATCACATTTATTGATTTGTGAATGTTGTACCAAACTTTCATTCCAGGAATAAATCCAACTTTATTATGGTGTATAATCTTTTTGATGTATTGCTGTATTCAGTTTGCTAATATTTTTTGAGGATTTTAGCATGAATGTTTATCAGAAATATTGGCCTATAATTTTATTTCTTTATCATGTCCTTATCTGGTTTTAGAATTAGGATAATACTGGCTTCATAAAATGAGTTTTGGAGTCTTCCCTCCTCTTGAATTTTATGAAACAGTTTGAGGAGAAGAGGTGTTAGTTCTTCTTGGAATGTTTGGTAAAATTCATGTGAAGCCATTTGGTCCAGGGCTTTTGTTTTTTGAAAACTTTTTGATTACTGCTTCAATTCCATTAGGTGTAATCTGTCTATTCAGATTCTCTGATTCTTCCCAATTTATTTTTGGAAGATTGTATGATTCTAGGGATGTGTTAGTTTCGTCCTGGTTGTCCTGTTTATTGGCATATCATTGTTCATAATATATTCTTACAATCCTTTATATTTCTTTGGTGTTAGTTGTTATTTATCCTCTTTCATTTCTGATTTTATTTATTTGGGTGCTTTCATTTTTATTCTTGGTGAATATGGTTAAAGATTTGTCAATCTTGTTTATATTCTCTAAGCACAAACTCTTGGATTCATTGTTTTTTGTATCATTTTTAAAGAGTCTATTTTGTTTAATTCTACTCTAATCTTTATTATTTCTTTCCTTATTCCCACTGTGGGCTTTGTTGTTCTTTTTCAAGTTCCTTTCAGTGTGAAGTTAATTCATTTCAGCTTTTTCTTGTTTTGTGAGACAGGCTTGAAATGCTTTGAATTTCCTTCATAGGAATGCTTTGTAGGTGTTCCACAGGTTTTGGATTGTTGTGTCTTCATTTTCATTTGTTTCAAGGTATCTTTTGATAATTTCCTTGATCTCATTGGTAACCCATTCAATGTTTAATAGCATGTTATTTAGTTTCCATGCCTTTGCATGTTTTTCAATGTTCTTCTTGTGATTGATTTGTAGTTTCATAGCACTGTGGTCAGAGAAGATGCTTGATATGATTTCAATCTTCTTAAATTTATTGAAACTCGTTTTGTGTCCTAACATGTGGTCTACCCTAGAAAACGTTCCATGTACACTTGAAAAATATGTATGTTTCCTGCTTTGGAGTGAAATGCTCTGAAGGTGTCAATTAAATCCACTTGATATAGTATATTATTTAAGGCTGCTGTCTTCTTGTTGATTTTCTACATGAAAAATCTATCCTTTGAAGTCAATGGGGTGTTAAAATCCCAGCTATGACTATGTATCTGTTGATCTCTCCCTTTATGTCCTTCAAGGTTTGCTTTACATATTTACATGTTACCATGTTGGGTGCATAAAGGTTTGGTAGAGTTACATCCTCTTGTTGGATTGTTCCTTTTATCATTATTGGTATCTTTCTTTGTGTCTTATTATAGCCTTGGTTTTAAAGGCTATTTTGTTGAATATAATAAGTACTTCTACTCAAGCTTTTCTTCTTTTCTATTTGCATGAAATATCTTTTTTTCCAACCCTTTACTATTAGTCTGCCTTTATCTTTTGATCTGAGATGTGTCTCTTGGAGGCTACATATGTATATGGATCTTGATTTCTTATCTAAGCAGCTACCCTCTGACTTTTGGTTGGAACATTTAAGCCATTTAATTTAAGGTGATTATTAATAGATATATATGTAGTGCCATTTTATTGTTTGACTTTTTTCATCTGTTATTTTTCTTTCTATTTTTCTTTTTCTCGTTCTTAAAGCCAGTCCTTTAACATTTGTTGTAGTGCTAGTTTGGTGTTAACAAACTCTTTTAGCTTTTTCTTACTTGGAGGCTCCTTATTACTCCTTTGATTTTAAATAATACCCTTGCTGGATGGAGTAGCCTTGTTTATAGGTCCTTGCTTTTCATCACCTTAATGTTTCATGCCACTCCCCTCTGACCTGAAATGTTTTTGTTGAGTAATCAGAAGACTATAGATTTGGTACTCCTTGGAGGTAACTACCTGCTTTTCTCTTGCAGCTTTTAGGATTCTCTCCTTGTCTTTAAATCAACCTTGGTGATCAATGGGGTGACAAATGTCACAGGCAGATAACCCTCATGTCCAAGATGGATTCTATAAATGTTCCATTAAATATGATAATTAGAGATCATAAGTAATCTTAACACTAATAGAAATATAGGGAAAGCCATTCCAAGATGTCCTGGATACTGTTTTTGCTTTTTGTAAATGTGCAGTCTAATATATTTCAATGGAAAAAGGTTGTGGATTATAAAAATAGAAAAGTTAATGCAAAGTACATTAAGGAGATTTTTATAAAGTTTAACATACACTTCTACCCTACTACCCAGTAATTTCAATCCTATGTATTTTTCCAAGAAAAGTAAAAACATATTTTTACAAAAAAGCCATGATCACTAATGTTCATAGTTATTTTATTCATAATAGCTAAATCTGAAAACAGGTGCTGTCAGATAGAGAATGAACAGACCATGGGGTATTTATACAATGGTACAGTGCTTGGTGATAAAAAGGAACAAAGTACTGATACCTATACCCACTAGGTGAAATCTCAAAACATTACACTGAGTGAAAATAACCAGACAGAAAAACAGCTATTTTGTGATTCCATTTATGTGAAATTTTACAATAGGCAAAACAAATCCTGGTGATAGGCATAAGAATGGTGTTTGCTTCTTGGGTGGTGAGGAGTAACTGGAAAGAGATACAAGAGAATTTTCTGGGGATGGAATTGTTCTATAATCTGATAGGGGTGTGGGTTACACAATTGTATGCATTTGGAAAAACTCACACTTGACATTTCAGTATGTACATTATTCTTTAGTCAGAGAGAAAGCAAAATTAAGCATTAATGGGAAGAATGCACTGAAAATTATATTATAGAGGCTTATCTGTGTTGAGAGGTGTAAAGACAAATATCTGGACATGAAAGATAAGGCTTAGGGAGGATTGTTTTTAAATAGTGTGGGCAATTTGAACAGGCTCATATAAAAAAGAGCAATAAAGTGGAAAATTATTTTAAAGAAAGAGTATTGATGGAGCAATATTCTAGAGGGAGCAGAAAGGAATGGTCTTTAAAGTTACCAAGCATATTTTACTTTTTTTTTTTTTTTTGCTCTAGGAGGCCACAAAAGAGACATAGCAGGCTTGGATTTAGGGACTTAGTCCAATTAATTTATAGTGGGTTATATAACCAGTCATGAGAACAGACTAAACATAAAAATTTCATTATTTTGGCCCCACGTGTCCTCACAAGGATAAGAGCATCTCTGGGGCCTCTGTAATTGACTTTTCACAAGGCAGATTATTTGATCATATTAGAGACATATCTGAAATGGACTCTACCTGACTGCTTTGGTAAGGACTTAGCAATGGCAATGCTCATCTAAAATTGTTTTTATAGAGGAAAAGTCAAGCACTGCCAGGAAACTTGCACCGGAATTACAGTGGACTAGGAAGCCTCATGCAAACCCAAATTGCCAGATGTATCTGGAAAGAGCTAATGAGTCAGAATACGAAATGTTAACTCAAGCATAAACACTTTCATCTTATTGAATTTAATGAAAAAATACTTGGTTATTTATAAAACAACAGAAAATCAATGGGAAATATCTAGACAATCTGTGAGACATTTTGGCAAAGTCAAATTGCAGCCCCGTAGGCTTTTGGATGTAATAGAATATGTTGACCAAAATTATTAAGCACAAATGAATTGGTTGAATGGGTAGAAAGCACTTCATGTGTTTTTGTGCAATGCTATTTAAAATTTAATAATGGATGAAAATAACTAGAATTTTTCAAAGAACAATACTGAATTCAATAGTGTTGATAACTGTAAAACTCCAAAAAGAAAGCTCTGAAGTGTCAATATTGAAAACTACTTACCTTTGAAGCTATGAATTAGGAAATTTTAGTAGATGGACTACATTGAGGCCATCTAAGAGAAGAATGCAAATTTGAAATATGTTCAAAAAATCAAAAATAAAATAGGAAAAAATCTTAAATGATTATGTGGAACTTTTGGTCTCAATATATTTAGGAACAAATATCTCTATATCGTCATTTAAAATATTTGGCTGGGTTTTATTGTGTACCTTTCCACCTTTTAACAATGACTTTTTTAAATGTTTTATTTTTAGAAAACAATTCTCTCATTTCCACCTAGTAAAATAGGTGGAACTTTATAGATTATTTGATCATATTTTCCTATTACTTGTGACATATCAAGCTGTTTTTAAAATACAGATATAAGTAATGCATGACAAAGGATTTTTGTTATCCTTTAAAATAAAGAATACAATGGTATATAAAGATCTGATTGTTTCCCAAGCCACTATGATCTAGGGGTTTGCCTTTGTCTGCTGTAGTTTCTATACCAAAAACAACAGAAACCTTCTTCTGAAAGTGCTGGAGGCCAAACATCCAAGATTAAGGTGTCATCAGGTTTGTTTTCTCCTGAGGTCTCGCTATGTGGCTCAAAGATGGCCGTCCTCTCTGTGGCTTTATCTGGTGTTTTCTCTGTGTGAATGCATCCCTTGTGTCTTTCCTCTTCCTAAAAGGATACTGGTACAATCAATGGGTTAGGGACCCAACCTATGTCTTCATTTAACCTTAATATCTAATGCCTCTTTCTAGGCCCAGTCTCCAAATACAGTCACTTTGGGGATTAAGGTGTTTACATATGAATTTGGAGGAAGGGACACAATTCAGTTCATAACAGGGGTCATATGAAGTCCAATATTGGGGGACCTATAAAATGACAACTGAGTAGTAACTAAAGGAAGGTTAAGGGAGAATTGTTTTATTTAACTAATATTAAGTAAATATCTCAGTTCCTAGACATACAGGACTGACCAATGTGTCTTCACAGGATGTCCTTCCACCCCTCATCTGACAAAGGAGAATCACGTCAGATTGCCTATTTCTCCTCCTCCTGGAGATGTGACCTTTGTGATTTTTCTGGATGAAATTAGGTGAAAATGAATTTTTACAACTTAAGTGTCTCCTAAATAGTGAGGTAGGTTTTTATAAATTGTGAAAGCCAATCCTGCATATTTTGCCTTGGCTCCTTTTGGACTATGAGATCCTGTAGAATTGACAGTGATTGTGTTATATGATGTAATTTGGGGAGACTAATCAGTTGATTTTTTTATTACATCTACATTATATATTTTTAGCACCAGCTGGTAGGTCCAGAGATACTCTGCCTTTTCCAACTTTCCTACCAGCAAGTCCTTACTAGCAAGACCAAACTGATTGAGGAAGGACAGAAGGAAAGGGAAAATCCAAATAGCTCAGGCTTGTAAGCTGAACAGACGGTGAAGTGAATCCTATTCTCTGAGGAGAGTGGCTCTAAAGCACTATTTCTCAACCCTGGCACTATTCGCATTTTGGACCAGATCATTGTTGCTGGAGAGAAGGAAGTCAGCTATTCTATGCATTATAGGATGTTTAGTAGCATCCTTGTTTTCTACTCACCAAACTCAAATAGCCACTTTACTTATGACAACAAAAGATGTTTCCAAACATTACTTAACAACAGAACTGTTGCCAGTTGAGAACCATTGCTATAAAAAAGGGAGACAAAGGGGAAGTACCATGAGATGGTGTAATGTCTTGTGAAGTTTTAATTTTCCATGTTGGTTGCTTTGCTTTAGGGTGGAAGAAGCTTGAGCATATCTTAAATTAACAAAGTAGCTTCTAATTTTTCATGGAAGATTTAAAATATCTGTTTATCTCTTTGCTCTCTTGACACCTCATTCAAATGATAGGGATAGTAAAAACTCAAAGAGATACAAGTCCAGGAAGTACAGAGAGTTCCAAACAAGACACGCCTGAAGAGACCTATAATAAGACACATCATAATTAAGAGGGCAAAGCTTAAAGACAAGGGGAGAATCCTAAAAAGCTGTAAGAGAAAAGCAGATTGTTACCTACAAGGGTGCTCCAAATAGATTGTCATCTGTTCTCAATTGAAAGAATTTATTCCAGAAGGGAGTGGCATGAAATATTCAAGGTAGTGAAAAGCAGGGACCTACAACCAAGGCTACTTTTTACCCAGGAAGGCTCATTTAAAATTGAGGGAGAAATAAAGAGTTTCCTAGAAAAGAAAAAACTAAAGGAATTTATTAACATGCAATTTAATGTTAAAGGGCTTGAAAAATAAAGAAGAAGAAGAACAAAGTTTAAAAATAAAATGGCGATAAATATGTATTTATCGATAATCACCTTAAATGTAAATGGATTAAATGGTCCAACCAAAAGACATAAGGTCGCTGACAGAATAAGAAAACAAGACCCATATATATGCTGTCTTCGAGAGATCCACCTCAAAACTAAAGATACACACAAACTAAAAGTAAAACATTGGAAAAAGATATTGAATGTGAATGGAGAGAAAAAAGGATAGCAATACTTATATCTGACAAACTAGACTTTAAAACCAAGGCTATAGAAACAGACAAAGAAGGACTCTACATAATATAAAGAATAAATTCCAACAACAGAATATAACCCTAGTAAACATTTATGCATACAACATAGGTGCACCTAAATGTATAAAGCAAATCTTGAAGCATAGAAAGGGAGAGATCAACAGATATGCAGTCATAGCTGGGGATTTTAACACCCCATTGACTTCAATGGATAGATCTTTTAAGCAATAAATCAACAAGGAGACAGCAGCCTTAAACTACCCACCAGATTAAATGGATTCGGTTACTATCTTCAGAGCATTTCATCTGAAAGTAGCAGAATATACATACTTTTTCAAGTGCACATGCAATATTTTCTAGGATAGACCACATATTAAGATACAAAACAAGTCTCAATAAATTTAAGAATATTGAAATCATAGCAGACATCTTCTCCAACCACAATGTTATGAAACTAGAAGTCAAACACAAAAAGAATGGTGAAAAATACACAAAGACATTGAAGCTAAATAAGATGTTATTAAACAATGAATGGGTCAATGACAAGGTCAAGGAAGAAATCACGAGATACCTTGAAAATGAAAATGAGGACACAACAATCCAAAACCTGTGGGATACAGCAAAAGCAATCCTCAAGGAAATTCATAGCATTACAGGTATATCTGGGGGGAAAAAAGCTCAAATAACAATCTCATTTTACATTTAAAGAAACTTGAAAAAGAACAACAAACCAAGCCTTAAGTGAGTATAATGAAGGAAATAATAAAGAGCAGAGGAGAAATAAACAAAATAGAGTCTTAAAAATGATACAAAAGATCAATGAATCCAAGAGTTGATACTTGGAAAAGATAAACAAGATGGACAAATCTTTACCCAGACTTCTGACCAAAATAGAGGTGCAGTTGGATATACTTCACTTCTTGCACAACCAAAAGAAGGATAATAAACAATTTAAAACCAAAGCAAAACAAACAAACAAGAAAGCCCAAACTGCCAGAAAATCAAACTGCATGGAAGTATGACAACCAAGGAGTTAAAGAAGAATCATTAATCAACAACTGAACCTAAAAAACAAAAACAAGATCTTATCAGCAACTACAACAGGAAGCGATTTACAGAAATGGAGATCACATGGAGGGTTAGCATGGGGAGGGTGAGGGGGGAAAGTAGGGGGAAAAGGTATAGGGAAAAAGAAGCATAATTAGTAGGCACAAAATAGACAGGGGGAGGTTAAGAATACTATAGGAAATGGAGATGCCAAAGAACTTGTATGTACAACCCATGGACATGAACTAAGGTGGAAGGAAATGCTGGAGGACGAGGACGTGATAGGCAGAGGGGGACAAAGGGGAAATAAAATGGGACAACTGTAATAGCATAATCAATAACATATACTTAAAAAAGAAATCTTTAACCAGATTCCTCATGAAAAATAGAGCAAGGAGACAGATAAATAAAATCAGAAATAAATGAAAAACAACAACTAATACCGAAAAAAATACAAGGGAGAGTAAGAAAATATTATGAACAGATTAATAAAATTTAATTATAATTATAACATAGAAATATATTGATAAATAATATGTACATTAATAATATAATTATATATTAATATAGAAAAGTATGTGATCGGTTATAATATTATTTGTGATTTATAGTTAATATGCAATGTGATATATTTATAATTTAAGATTGGAATTAAAATAATATATTAATTATATATTATTACTATAGAATTATGACTATAATAGAAATACAATTGTAAAATATTATGCCAAAAAATTACCCAACCTGGATAAAATATGTAAATTCCCAGAAATATACAATATTCCAAAACTAAATCAGAAAGAATAAAAGAATCTTAATAGACAGATTATGCTTAGTGAAACTGAATCAGTAACCAAAATTTTCCAACAACAAAAGCCTTTGGCTTCACAGGTGAATTTTACCAAACAATCTGAGAAGTAACATCTCTTTCTCAAACTATTTCAAAAAACTGAAGAGTAAGGAAAGCTCCTGAACTCATTTCATGAGGCCAGCATTATCCTAATTCCAAAACCAAATAAAGACACCAGAAAGAAATAAAATTATAGGCCAATATCTCTGATGAACATAGATGCTAAAATCCTCAACAAAATATTAGCAAACTGAATATAGCAATCCATCAAAAAGATCATACATCATGACCAAGTGGGATTTACTCCTGGAATACAAGGTTGGTACAACATTCACAAATCAATAAATGTGACTCACCACATAAACAAAATGAGTGATAAAAACCACATGATCCTATCAACAGATGAAGAAGAAGCATTTGATAAAATCCAGCACCCATTTATGATAAAAATTTTCAGCAAAGTGGGAATAGAGTAAACATACCTAAACACAATAAAGGCCATATATGACAAACCCACTGCCACATCATACTCAACAGTCAAAAACTACAAGTGTTCCTCTTAAGTACAGGATCAAGACAGGGATGTCCACTTTCACCTCTCTTATTCAACATAGTACTGGAAGTCTTAGCGATAGCAATTAGACAAGAAGAAGACATAACATACACCCAAATTGGAAAGGAAGAAGTAAAACTGTTCTTATTTGCAGATGACATGACACTATGCATAGAGAACCCCAAAGATTCTATGAAGAAACTACAGGAACTGATAAAATAAATTCAGCAAAATAGTAGAATACAAAATTACTATTCAGAAATGAGTTGCATTCCTATATGCCAATAATGAACTAGCAGAAAGGGAAATTAAGAAAATAATACCATTCACAATTGCTTCAAAATGTATAAAATACCTAGGTATAAATCTAACCAGAGATGTAAAAGACTTGTATTCAGAAAATTATAAGACACTGAAGAAAGAAATTGAAGAAGATACAAATAAGTAAAACCTATACAGTGTTAATGGATAGGAAGTATTTACATCATTAAAATGTCCATGCTACACAAAGCAATCTATAGATTTAATGCAATCTCTGTTAAGACTCCAATGATGTATTCTCAGAACTAGAACAAATATTTCAAAAATTTATATGGAACTACAGAAGGCCCCCATAGCAATAGCAATCCTGAGAAAGAAGAATAAAGCTGGAGGAATCATGCCACCTAATGTTGAACAATATCATAAGGCCATAGTATCAAAACAGCCTGGTACTGGCATGAAAAGAGACACATAGATCAATGGAAAAGAAGAGAGCCCAGAAATAAACCCACACTTTTATAGGCAATTAATATTCAATGGAGAAAGCAGACACATACAATGGGCTAAAGATAATTTATTCAATAAATGGTGCTGGGAAAATTGGACAGATACATACAGAAAAATGAAACTAGACCACTTTCTTACACAACACACAAGAAAAAATTAAAAATGGATCAAAGACTTAATTGTTAGACTCCAAACCATAAAAATCCTAGAACATAGGCTGCAAAATCATAGACATTTCTTGCAGATATGTTTTATCAGATATATCTTCCCAGACAAGGGAAACAAAGAAAAATAAACAAATGGGACTACATCAAATTAAAAAGTTTTTGAACAGCAAAGAAAATCATCAACAAAATAAAAAGACAACCCACAGAATGGGGGAACATATTTGCTTATAGATACATCTGATAAGGGGTTAATATCCAAAATTTATAAAGAACTTACAAAACTTAACACCAAAAATCAAGGAATCCAGTTAAGCAGTGGGCAGAGGACCTAAAGAGACACTTCTCCAAAGAGGACAAATGACCAGTAAACATATGCAAAAATGTTCAACATCGTTAATCATCAGAGAAACGCAAATTAAATCCACAATGAGATACCATCACACACCTGTTAGAATGGCCATCAATAAATCAACAAACAAAAAGTGCTGGTGAGGATGTGGAAAAAGGAGACCCCCTTTGTACCCTTGGTGGGAATACAGACTGGTGCAGCCACTGTGGAAAGCACTATGGAGATAATTCAAAAAATTAAAAATGGATCAGCCTTTTGACTCAGCAATCCCACTTCTGGGAATATATCCGAAGGAACCCAAAACACTAATTTGAAAGAACATAAGCATCCCTATGTTCATTGCAGTGTTATTTACAATCACCAAGATATGGAAGCAACCCAAATACCCATCAGTAGATGAGGGTATAAAACAACTATGGGACATTTACACTATGGAATACTGCTCATCCATAAAAAAGAAGAAAATTTTACCCTTTGAGTCAACATGGGTGGACCTGGAGAACTTTATGGTAAGCGAAATAAGCCAGTCAGAGAAAGACAAATACCATATGATTTCACTCATATGTGGAATCTAAGGAACAAACTGAACAAACAAGCAAAATAAAGACTCATAAATTGAGAGCAGGGTGACAGCTATGGGAGGGTAGTGTTATGGGGTAGAGGGACTGAGCAAAAAGTGAAAAGGACTCATAGACATGTACAACAGCGTGGTGATTGTGGGGGGCGTTGTATAGGATGGCTAAATGGTAATGGAAAAAATATAATTTTTTTAAAAAAGATTAAGGGAGATGGACAAATCTCTCTTAGATTTGGCAATATGGATGTCAAGTAAGAGTGTTTTTCGTGTACTTGTAGGACTGACAAGATATTTCATAAAGGAGGACATTTTAAAAATGGAATTTTGCTACAGAAGTGTTCTGCAAAATGTAGAGGGGATGTTGATTGCTGGAGGGGTTGTAGAATGAAGGGAGGGTGTTTTTGCAAGAGAGGATAGGATCTAGTGCACAGATGGAAGAACTAGTGTTACGTGAAGAGAGAGACAAATAATGTAGTTTCAGATAAATGTGAGAAGACATTTTTATTTCCTTTTTTAAATAATATTGTCCAGCTGTACCTAGGATGAACAGATGGATTGATCACAAATGTTGGTTTATCCCACACTTTCATTGTTCATAGATAGCTGTCTTTTAATTTTTAAAGTAATTACTTAAAGCAAATGGGAGGAAGAAATTGAATCTAGCAAATAAGGTATCTGACCCTAGAAAGTGGATGAGAAAATTTCTAGGCTTAGAGAGTTACAAACCAGTTTAAAGTAGAAAGCAAGAAGACTAAAAAAAAATTGTCATCAGAAAGTAGAATTTGTAGATTATGTGATATGTTTAGATATCTTTTAAACTGCCATCAAAGATGCCCTCCTGTTGTACTTAAAAACCTTGTTTGCATTTCTAAGCTAGAGAATAATTAACCACTACTGGTAAATTGGGATTCAAAATATTTTTGTCTCCATCTCCTGATAAATTTTATTTTTAACTCATTATCTCCTGAAGTAAAGATGCCATTAGAGAATTAGTGATCATTTAGGGATCAATGTCGGGTCTATAGTGCTTGAATGACAAGCAACGATAACTGCCTTTGTGAGTGTTTCACGAATGCCTCCCTGGTATAATCTATCCTCCATTTAGTATAAGAGCCTCAGGGGGAATGCGGTGCCTATATAAAATGTATTTTCATAGGTGAGTTGACTTAGTTGCAATTAAAATAGTTATATATAGACATATAAAAAGGGCATATTAAGAAGGGTTTTCAACAATGTACTATCAAGGAACTCTGAAAGTTAAATCAAAAGTAGGAGTTTAGGAAGTGACCTTTAACTGTCTAGGTTGGAAAAAAATATACTTAAGCTGGTGATAGATATAATGTAGATTACCTTGGATGGGTTAGAGACCATTATGTTTTTTGTTACCTATGGAATTCCTTACATTTTAGTAGAGAAATCTACATCAGCAATACAAATTTGTGGCAAAAATAAAGCAGAATGCTCGAAATTTAACAGATCTCATTTTTTAGTTTCTAATTGTATTGCCACTGAGTGCTGAACAAACTAAATCAGAACTGATGGTACTTGAGTAAAAAGAGCTTTCCAATGAAATACATGCATTTAGCTAGAGATTTCATTAGAAGAACTCAGAAAATGATAAATATTTTCCAAGTCACAGTTGTATTATTCCTTCTGTAGACAAAAACATCGAAGCTTCTTTCATAATAAAGATCAACTATGTGTAAATAATAAGAAGAATAAAACACTTTTGGTTAGTTTTCAGATGTTTGGCATCATGTAAATAGAGGCAAACCTCAGAAGAATTGGGAAAGATTTCACTGAGTTTTAGTCATCTGTTTTAAATAAATTTATTTTTTTTTAATTTTAATTGTTGTTCAAGTACAGTTTTCTTAATTGATATCGAGTTAATTAAAATAGAATTTCAATCTTGTCATTAGCAAGAAAAAGAGACAAGTATAACACAGAAGGCATCAGTGTAATTCTTGATAATGGTTAAGAAACATACTTTAAGCTTTGCACAATGGCGGTATCGTAGCCAATGAGGTTTACCCAAGGTGTGATTGTTGCTAATTGAAAGAAACATACTTAAAACATTTAACTACACAAGAACTGAGATCATAGAAATGGTAGAAATCACAAATAGGCAATACATATGCAACAAACGGTTATTCAATTCTCTCAAACTTGCTAATGTTTTACAGTTATATTATGATGTTCCCATGTGCCTTCTTTCTGCTTCAGAATTATGACTATTATATCTATGCATTGACAATTGTTTCCATCACTGAACCTTATTTAATCAATCTATGCTTGTGTGTGTGCCGTATGCACATCTGTTAGTATGATATCAGCATGTCAATTATCTCCTTTTTGAAAATATGTTGACAAACTTTAAAATTATAATTGTAAAATATAAAGTTGATGTCATATTTAAGTTATCAGAGGTGTTTAGGATAATACTACAAAAATAGTAAATTATAAATTATAATCTAGGAATAGTACAAATGTAAAAATATATTTTATATGTAGCTCTATTTCTTATGAAATAAGGTAAGACTCATTTTTGAAAAGTTAATAGTACATTTCATGTAGTACTGGCAGGTCACTCAAAATGATGCATTTGAGAGACAGGTTTAATGCATCTATTAACAACCAAATAGAAATAATGGGAGGTGGACATGTCTTATGTAAAAAAATACTTCTAGACTTCAGTTGTAAAATGTTGCCTCATTAGACAATGTGTTAAAAATATTTCAATAATAAAATAGTCTATTAGAAGAAAGATGAAAATACAAATGATCTCTTCATTAGGATTAATCCATCTTTTCTTAAATTCACTTTTAATGCAACAGATATAGTTAAGTGCTCTCAGAAAGGTTTAGCTGATCTTCTCCTTTATATTTGCAATAAAACATATTCAGCTGTTGGAGATGCTTGTAGAGAGAATATCAGCACTGTGAACTCGAGCAAGATGTCAAGCTTCAAATGGTCAGTGCAATGATAAATACTACATCGGTGGCTCCCATTCTTGGCTGTATATTAGAAGTGACTGGACCTGGTATGATTTCTAAATACCAGTTATCTGGGTTCTAAATCCAGAGATTCAGATTTAATTGGATCGGTAGCCAGCTAAGACATGTGTTTTGAGTGCTGGATTAGTCATTGGTAAACAGATACTTTTAATATAACCTATCTTTTCAGTAAAATAAGAAAGAAACCTTAAAAATATAGAATTGGGTAACTCGGTACAAAATTTAACGAGTGCAAACAGTTTAGAATACAGGCCTATTTAATTTTCTTTTTTATTTAAGTAAATATGTGAATTGCTTTAAAAAGTATGTCTTTTTATGCCACTAGTTAAAATGTACATAGCTAAACTTTTATAATATGTTTGTAAGAAATTTATGTTGACATCAAATTAAAAACTTTCTAAAATGTCCTTAAAAGATATAGTTAAATTATGGTTTTATTTTGCTTCTTTAAATACTTTATTTGCTCCCAAAACCAACTACTTTAACTGACCCAATTCTCTTGCCATAATTTTACCTTTCTCCGTGTAGAGTTATCTTTGAAGTTAATTGTGGAGACGAGTCCCAGAAGGTTTTCTGAACTGTTTCCCCACTTTGCCCATCAAATGAGGTTCAATTATACTCAACAGGAGGAATAGGTATGTGTGAGGTTTGGTGCCCAAGCAGACAATACTTAAGACACAACTGCTCCCTTGGCTTGGGTAAAAGTATGCAAAATAGCTCTCAGCCTTCAAAGAAGTGGGAAGCCTGGCATTTGCTCAGTCACCTTGTCATTTGCTTATTTACAGAGTCACTAGATGATGACAATGTGTTTAAAGAGCCATGCCTCTAACCTTTTTCTCTCTAAATCAGATTCTCAACAGGGTAGAGTTGAGGGTGCATCTATTAGTTTCACCCAAAGAGATTATTTTTTAAAACACTAACTTTCCTGTGTCCCTTCACCCTTGTTTCTTAGGCAGCTACATCATAAGGGGTAAAAGGGTAACAACTGTATAATAACATTTAAATCACTGTGAATTCTGATGATGAGGTTTAGTTTGTTTGTTTGTTTGATGTGAGCACTGAAAACACTTTCCCATATAACAAATATGCTTGGTCATTAGACAAGATCTATATTCTAATCGTGACTTTACCTCCATGAGCTCTGGTTCAGTATTGCAATAAAGGAGAAAACAGTACCTAAATTTTAGGAATATTTTAAGAATTGAATAAACAACACACAATGTTAAGTTCGCAGCACTCATTCATAATATAGGGAAGCCCCTAAACCTGGACATGAATGGGATCTACCACAGATATTAATGAGTCTTACGTGACAATAGAATTATACAAGTTTGGAAGTCCTGTTTTAGAGGTCATCAGTGACTGATCCCATTTCCCAGAGTACGGGGATAAAAGGATACTATGAATGAGGGCTTAGACCTCCTATCTGTTATGCCACTTAGAAGTGTTCTTGACACTGACATTCTTTATCTCCTAAGGACATTTAGGGATCTATCAAATTGTAGGACAAGCGTTACCGTGTTCAAGTCTATTACCTCTGCTAAAGTAAGCCAAACCATAACATTAGAGAAGTTGGTCCAGACATGGGTTGTTACAAAGATGTTTTCATGGCCATAAATTCAAAATGTGACTAGCCTGTGGTTGCTTCTTTTCAGTGTTAGTGATTTTTTAAAAAATTCTAAACAGCCCTGGCTGGTGTGGCTCAGTGGATTGAGTGCTGGAGTGTGAATGAAAGGGTTGAGGTTTGATTCCCAGTCAGGGCACATGTCTGGGTAGTGGGGCAGGTCCCAGTAGGGGGCATGCAAGAGGAAACCACACGCTGATGTTTCTCTCCCTCTCTTTTTCCTTCCCTTCCCTTCTCTGTAAAAATAAATAAATAAAATCTTACAAAAAAATTCTAAACAGGAAAAGGAATAATTTGTATAGGATTAATAGCACTACTATAACATTTCTGAAAACCCATTTTTTCAAATTACAAAGGTATGAAAGAAAAATATTACAAACATATATCCTCATGACTGAGAATGAATTTCATACTTGTTTCTAGTCTTTTTAAAATAGGTACATAGTTACTTACATATAAATATATCAGAAGTCTTCTTTTAGTCCCACCCTAAATCCAAATCTCCTTCCCTCTTTTCAAAGAATTCTTACTGAGTGTAATTTAATCCCTTCTAATCCATTTTAAGTATTATATACATATATATTTTATACATTTTAATATAGGCAAATTGTATATAATAAAATAATATAATCGTATAACACATGCAAATAATATATTATATATTAATATATAACATATATTAATAATTAATTTTATAATTGTTTTATTATTTACATGTCATAAATAGCTTAAACTGTCATCTATTATCCCATATATTATTTAATTCTATATTATATTTTGAAATCTCTTATTTATATAGGTCGAATGATTGCTTGTATTTCCCATACTGTTTCATTTTACGTGTACTAAATTTTATTTGCATATTTACCAATTTATGAGTATTTAACTTATTACTAAAGATAATTATATTCTATGCAACATCCTTAGACAACACAAGTCTCTGTTCACATGAGTTTTTCAATAATATAAAGTCAGAAATAGAGTTGTTAGGTCATCCAAAGATCTGTGAACTCTAGATAATTATATCATTGTCCTTGAAAGTTTATTGCAAATAAATTTGAATTAAAGTTTTTTTGTAATATGTAAAAATTAGATTTCTATTTTACTGAATTTAATAAAATGTCACCCAAAGATTTCTGTGGATACTGGCAAGCACTTCAAATAACAGGAATCATCTTGAATCTTCACCAAGTTTCCTAGTTCCATTCACAGGTCATATAAAATTTCATGACTTTATTTCTAACAATGATCGTGCATCTTTCTACCTTGATTTTGTAAAGTCATACACATAACTATGTTTCAAGTTCAAGTGTAGGAAACTCTCCAGTCTATTTCAAACTAGAGATCAAAATCTGAAAACAGATTTATGCTTCTAAACATGTACATAAACCTAGAACATTAAAGAAAATTAAGCTTCTATTTTTATTCATTTTAGAAATCATTAGGTTTTATTTCTTAGTCATACATAGTATTGAAGTAAAATTATTCTGAGCTCCAATTTGCTCATTATTTCAATATTTAATATTTTCAGGTATCTTTATCCCATGTGGTCTTCAAGCCACTGGGGACATACTGCATTCAACTACCATGTCCAGGCTTAAGTAGTCAAAACAAATATTCCTAGCACATGGTCATTGGTCATAACTGTGCTTAGTGTTAAAAGTAAAAGAAAGGTGTATTTATAATAAATTAATGTAAGTAATCCAGGGAGCAAAAAGAGTAAAATTTTTTTAAGCACTTATTGTGGGTGAAAGAGGTAGTTATTCTGGAAAAATCAGAGGCCATGGAGACCATGCAACAATTTCTCCGACACTTTCATTTTACAGGCGAGGCCCTTAGATTCCAACAAATGTAAACATAGACCCACAAGTCTCTTCTCATTTGTGCTAGGAATAGGGTAAGAAAAGTGTCCTTTTTCCAAATGCCTGGTATGATACTGAAAAACAAGAAATTATCTCAAGGGTGTCAATTTTCAGTTTGGCCTGTGGCAGAATGAGGGGCAACAATGGTGGCAGAAGACTAAATGTGCCTTAGTGGTTTCCTCCTTGGAATCCAGAAAAGATGTAAACATTTTGTGTACATCTTACCTTAAGTGCTTGTTTTAGAATCATAACTTAACGAAAATTCAATTCTGTGCTAAAAGTGTTCTTCTGTTTGAAAACATCAGTTTTCTTGATGGATCTGTTGTATCAATGGAAAGGAATCATAGTTATAATGGCATGTGGGTTTCCATCAGCTTTCTGTCATCCAGATCACCAAATTACAGTTTCATGAGGTAAGATGACTCATTACCTTAATATTCCAGATGCTATAGAATGGTATTTGTTCCCATATGCCAGGTGGATTAGTAGGTATTCTGTTAGCATAAGTGCATTTTGCATTAAATTAGCACCAAAAGAAGGAATGGAGCAATGTACTTCATGTGCCCTTGAAGATCAATAGAGGACCATACAACAACATCTTTGAATACAAAATGAGGTCATTAGAACCACAGAATCTTTTAAAATTTGTTATTTAATTACAGTTGACACACAATATTACTATATTAGTTTCAGATTTACAACATAATGATTAGACATTTATATACCTTATGAATTGATCATCCTGATTAGTCTCTTACCCATCTGATGCCATACATAATTGTTATTAGAATATTATTGATTATATTGCCTATGCTGTACTTTACATAACTGTGACTATTTTTATAACTGGCAATTTGTAGTTCTTAATCCCTTTCACCTTTTTCACCCATCCTCCAATCCGCTTCTATCTGGTGACCATCAGATTTTTTTCTCTGCATCTATAGGTTTGTTTCTATTTTATATGTACTTTTATTTTGTTTTTCAGATTTTATGTATAAGTGAAATTGTATGTTACTTGTCTTACTGTGTCTGATTTATTTCACTTAATATAATACTGTCAAGGTTCACTTACGTTACAAAAATAGCAATATTTCATTCTATTTTATGACTGAATAATATTCCATCATATATATGAACCATATCTTCTTTATCAATTTGTCTTCAATGGTCACTTAGGTTGTTTTCATATCCTGGCTATTGTAAATGATGTTGTAACGAACATAGGGTTCTATATATCTTATCACTAGTATTTTGGATTTCTTTGGATAAATACCCAACAGTGACATTTCTGGGTCATATGGTAGTTTTATTTTTAAATTTTTGAGGAAACTCCATACTGTTTTCCATAGTGGCTGCACCAATCTGTATTCCCACCAGCAGTGCCTGAGGTTCCCCTTGCTCCACATCCTCACCAAACTTGTTCGCTGATTTATTGATGATAGCTAGTCTAACTAGTATAAGTGATATCTCAGTGTGGTTTTAACATTCATTTTCCTGATGATTAGTGATGGTGAGCTTCTTTTCCTGTGATTATTTCCTATCTATATGTCTTCTTTGGAGAAAAGTTTATTCAGGTCCTCTGCCAATTTTTTGATAACCTGTGTTATTATAACTAAATTACTTTGGGCAAGCTACTGAATCAATATGGGCATTGGTAACTCTATATGTAATATCAGCGTGCTATTCTAAAAAGGATAAATACTTGTCAACTTGATCCATCCATATTCATGCTTTTTTGCTTTTTTAAAAAATTCACATTTATTTTTTTAATTAATTGCCAATTTTTAATGTAATTGATTTCATACAATAAAAATCCTTGTTTCTATTAAAATTGGATAAGATGACCACACTAAGCAGGCATTTCTGTTTGAATACAATTAATTGAAGTTGCCCTTCAGATGGGACATGAACTCTCCTATTTGCCCTAGTCCTTAACTTACCTTTAGTGAGGCCTGTTGTCTCCATTTGCTTGCCATTTACATCTGAGCTCTCTACTTCTTAAATGTGTATTTCTTGGTCTAAATGATGTCTTAAGTTTCTATGAATGATATCAGTCTATGCCTAATAACTATCCACTCAAATGCTCTTTTAAATGTATGATTATTAATACCAATGATAAATATTAATTTATTGTTTTTATTGCTCTATTTTTACTATTCATGCACAAATTTTTAAATTACTATAGTAAAGTTGGCAATAGATGCCATGATGATTATTTAAGTAAAAAATTTGGACTACTTTAAGTCTCAAATTTACTGGTATATTAAGAGCATGATTATTGTCAAGTTACTTTCCTATTTATATCATACTCAATGATGATAATGTTGTTTACTATCACCAAAGGATCTATAATTGGTAAAATAGATTCTCTACTTAGATCTTATATGCCGGAAAAGGTTCTACCCAAGCAAGTAATTCACAGACAAATTTATGAGCTGCAGCAACATCCAGTGACCACAAAGACATACGATTTGCCAAAGGGGTCAATGAATACCAAAAGATATGCCAAATGTGGTTGGCTAGTATGCTGTTTGCAAAGAAAACACACAGATACTGAATTTTAAGCTTTATATATCTAGATAAATCTCATTATAATGTTACCTCTTAGGATTCTGTTTTAAGGCATATAAATGAAAATAAGTGTCATCAAATACTAGGTTTTGGTAATAGAAGGAAAAAGACAAATCATTAAGTCATCAAATTCAGCACACAAACAAAAAACATTATTTACACTAAAGTATCAGGTCATAGAATTTTAATATTTTGCTTTAGATGTAATAGTGTATATTACAATAATGACTTTTGAGTTTATGCTCTTTTTACATATATATGTATATATATTTATACACACACACACAGCATTTTATGTAGAATGGAAGTAAGCAACCTGAGAAGTTGCAGTCCTATTTGTTCACATCAATACATGAAATCAGAATGTTATGAGAAATAAAGCTGGCTCTCTGTTCCGGATCGGTAACTCCCTCCTGGTTCCCGGACCCCAGATAACGTACAAGTTGACTCCCTGTTCCAAGCCCCAGATAAGTTACATCCTCTGCTTCTGTATCCTTGGCTGTGCTCCCTCCTTGTACCATGTGACCCCTCCTCTCCGTGCCTTGCTATAAGAGTATTTAACCACCCACTTAACCCCTCTTTGGGGCCCAGAATTTGGAGGCTGTCTCCTCTGGGTCCGCACACGTAACTAAAAGCTTACTCCGTCACCCCAAATTGTGTAAGAGTCCATTTTTCTGCAACAAGACCACTAAAAGAGAATAATATACACACATGGAGTATTTGCTCAGCATATACCCATGAGTATATTGTCGGTTTTGTTTTAAAATAGTGTTTTATGGTCTTTATTCAACCAGGTAAAGGATAGATGAATCAACTATCCTGCTGAGTGAGGGGGACAAAGTGAATATCAAGGTCATTTTTCAGCCTGTGTTTACTAGCATGTCAATTACTCTTTTGCTTTGACACAAAACAGTGGGAGAGTTAGTACACAGCCTGCGATCACTCCCACTCAACAATAGCCTCTGGGCTGCTGTCGGGAAAGAGGTCTTTCTTTACTGTTTGCAGTCAACACAGTCCATGAGTGATTTTTAATTCAAAAATAAAATACGGTTAAATCACTCTTGACTGTTTTTATTACACCAAAAATGCTGTCTTTGAAAGTCTGGAAATCTAAAAGACATATTTTCATTCTCTCTAAAAGTTAAGATTCATTAATAAGTAATGTCTTGGGTTCTTATTTGTAGATACTAACAATCCATTACTTTAAGG
>PVKM010014367.1:0-29122 GCA_004027735.1 Carollia perspicillata
TCCTTTATATGAATATAAAGTGGGTGTATATCTGAAGGGATAGAATGATACAGGACACAGCCAAGCGGGGGGTGGGGGGCATAAAAGGATTTGGAACAGGGTCCAGAACTCAAGGTGTCCAGGAAATATTAAGATGTCCTCATCCCTTCCCCCCAACAGTTGTGAGTTGTGGGAAGGGACAATTGGAGCAGGGTCATTGAGAGTTGTTTTGTATAGCAATAGCTTTGAAGCTCACCTCTGGCATGGTCATCTAACATATCTATAGCCTTTAACTGGTTTCATAGATATGTTATATAGTTGTGGTCATGCTTTGAGCCAGGGAGAAGGGAGTGACTTCCACCCAAGATGTAATTGGGAGGCAGCTCCCCCTGGTTACAGTGCCTGCATGAGAGCTTGGAGATGATTGGCTCCACGCCATGGGGCCACACCTGCCCAGACTCATGATGACAACCCAGCAAAGCTAGAAGGATGTGGGAGTTCTGGCAAGTGTAGCCAATTGTGGGAGGAGTCGGAAATGGGGCTGCAGAGGAAGACTGGCGCAGGTAGTTAAACCCAGACATGGCAGCCATAAGGGAGCAACTTAGACAGACCCAATACTTGCAGAAACTGGGAGAGACCCTAGAGAAAATTAACCAGGCCAGGTTGGGACAAGGGCCTCAGCCTCGATGGAGGCCAGCGCACTCCATTCGGCCTGTGGATTATGTTTGGGTAAAAGATTAGAAAAAGGAACCCCTGAAGCCCACCTGGGTTGGGCCCTACTTAGTATTGTTAACTATACCCACTGCCCTAAAAGTTGCAGGAATCACTCCCTGGATCCACCATAGCCGAGTGAAAAGAGCCGCCACACCAGCCGCAGACACCCCCGAGCCCACTCAGCAGCGGGAGAAGGCAGCGCCAAGAAACCTTTGGCCGGACCAGGGGAGGCAGTGGACAGAGGACGCCTCAGGACCAGACCTTCCCAAACTGCCAGCCCTGAGACTTGTAAAAGTCCCAGCAGCCAATATAGGTGCCGAGAAATGGACCATTGTTCAGGGGAATACATAGGCATTGCCAGTAGTTTTGCCTTGGTCCTGGGAATCAGACTGGTGTCTGTAGTCTCCTCAGAATGGAGCTCTGGGGAACCACCAGCTCTTGGTTTTGCTTGTTTCTGCCTAGTCTGTATATTTGGGTATTTGTGCTGCTTTGCCTAGCTAGTGCAGCCCTGAATGCCTACCCAACCTGTCAGTGTAATACCCCAGGAGAAAGGATAAGGATTGGAAGTGGAGTAGCCACATATTACCTCGAGGGTCAGCCTTTCGCCTATACTACTGATATGCCCTCAGACTGTATGAAGTCAGGAACCCAGTCCACCTGTGCCTGGCAAGGGAAGGTATACTATACCAAGATAATAAAAGGATACCAGTCCCAAAAGTGTCAGGCATAGGGAACTCCAGGCAGGCAGGTGTGCTGGAACTAGTACCACCAGTTGAGCAGTATGAATCAGGCAGAATTTGCAGAAGCTAGAAAGGAAGCAGACCAAAAACTCCAACGAGGTAACATTAGTACCCACAGTAGTATATATGGTGATGCTCAAATGTCCTGTGCCTTAAGTGTCTGAGCATCAAAGGGGGGAATGAAAGGGGAAAGCCAGAAAACCATTAGAGCTTTGGACCTACCCTCTCTAGAGTAACCCGTGCTTTCTCGCTTCTGTACCTCCGCTTGCACCACGTAGTCACCCCTCCTGGCTCTGATAGGTTCCCGTCTTCCTTTGAATCTGGCTCCGCCTTTCGCTTCTGCATTAGCAGTACCAATATAAGCAAGCTCCAGCTTCTGCTCAGGGCCTAGAATTTGGAGACTGCCTCCTCTGGGTCTGCATGCGTAAATAAATTACCGCTTTGTACCCCAAGACATTGTTTGAGTCATTATTTTCCCGTAACACTCTGAGAGTAGAGTGAAGAGAGGATAGTACACTGACAGTCCCCTAAAGTCTCAGAATCTGTCCACATAAATGATTCAATAGTATCCTTTTTGCACCTTATATTTCTTTCCTATTGTTACTGAAACAAATCACCACAAATTTAGTGGCTTAAAACAACACAAGTTTATTATCTTACAGTTCTAGGGGTCAAAAGTCCAACATGAGTCTGACAGGGCTAAAGAAGGTATTGACAGGACTAGATCCTTCAGAAGGATGCTTAAAAGGATCCCTTTCTTGCCCCTTCCTGCTTCTAGGGACTGCTGGCATCCCTTGGCTTATGGCCACATTACTCTAATCTCTATTTTTATTGTTACAGTGTCTTCTCTTCCTCTGATCTCTAGTCTCCCTTTTAGAAAGATCCTTGTGATTTTATAGACTCTCCCAGATACTCTAGGATAATCTCCTCAACTCAATGAATGGCTCTCCCAGCACCTGTGATGAGGGCTGGCCAGGGGGCTCACAGCCAGAATGAATGTGTATTGTTTTGGGAATGGATTGTAACTCCCTCCTTATCTACTTTTGGGAGCAGCTTATTGTCCTGTGACTTCTTGACTTTTTCTTCTGCATGTGCACACTGATGTAAAATAGGTCTGGGCCACATGTAGGTTCATGCAACCTGGACCCCTGCCACCTCTGTCAGGTACTCCTTATAATGAGCCTCTGATTGGAAGAGGTGCGGTCTCTCTCACATTGACCTTCTGTTGTTGGTGCACTCTCTTGTAATATGAGTAATAAACAGCATGCCCACATCTGCTAGTCCTCTGAGTGGCTTTTTAGGAATATCATGAACACTTAAGCAGCTCCCCAGTTTGGAACTCCTGCACTACAATTCTTAATCACATCATCAAAGTCCCTTTTATTATGGAAAGTAACATATTCACAGGTTCCAGAAATGCAGACATTGACATCTTTGGGAGACTATTATTAAGCCTACCACAGACCAGAAGTAGGCTTTCTTAAATCCTCCATTCTAAGAGGGCTTTAAGCCTAAAGCAATGGGATGTCAGCAGAAAGAAACTAGAGATGTATCATCAGAATTATGAGTAAGAGAGAGTACCATAATAGCCATCCAGAAGAGAGTTCTTAATTTTGTTAAAGAATGTAAAGTTAAGAGATCACCAAATACCTAAAGAAGACAACTCAAGAGTAAGGTTTAAATAACTGCCAAACAGATACATTGAAGTCAAGCCACAATAAGACCTTTCAAGAAAGATTTCTCTTACTCCTTAGTTCTTATCCTTCTGCCCACTATGATGCAAAGAATTCACAAAGAGTGGATAACAAATTGATAGAAAGAGGTAAAGGTGAAGCACAATAAGGATGAGAAAAAAAAGGTAAAACTATGCCCCCTTTTCCACTACAATTAAGTCTGAAATAGACCATTCTCAGAGGATGAAGAAACTTTTAACTTTAAATAAAGTTCAGAATATTGACTATTACACAGGACTTGACATTATAATTACTGAAAAGAGACAATTCTTTTGGAAAATGTGACCAGGGGACCTTTAATTATCCCAAAGTTTTAGGACCTGCCAAGATTTCATCCAGTAGCAAGGAAAATACCAAACAACCAAACAGGTTTGAGCAGGAAATAAGGGAAATGGGAAGAATATAATTGCTTTATGAATTTACTTTATGGAGTTCCAGTTTTCAGTGTAACCATTACATAACCTTGCAGCAGAAGGAAATGTGAGGGAAGTTCACAACTGTGCACAGATTCCTGTAACTGCCCTCTAACTCTTTGATTCCCTGGGTCTCTGTGCAACGTGCCTCATCTGCCTTGTAATCGCTCATTCTGTCGGCATTCACTGCTGAAGACAGAGATCAGTGAATTTTAAATTGTTTTCTTTTAGCATGTTCAGGGCCTAATGGTCCTTGCTGCTGATTAGGTTCTACCATCGCACTTGTTAGCACAATGGACACCCAGATGTTTGGCTCTGATTCAACATTTGGTCCTCAGCCCAGGCTAACCACCCCACAATGCTCATCTAGAAAGCTACTTAGCTCTAGTCACTGAGCTCCCTCTGGCAAACTCCCCAGGCAGACTGTCAGCTAACTTCCATACTCTTCCCAGTGGAGTCATAAAGAAATTTCTGGTTCCAGCTCCACAAATGAACAGAAAGAAAGCAGCCCAGGAGCAGACCAGCTACATAATTTGGGAGATTAAATACAATATAAAACTGTAGGACTCCCTATTCAAAAATTAAGAATTTCAAGATAATGAAAGCAGAGCATTAAGCCAGTTCAGGGCCCTTCTGAGCACAGAGCACTGTGTGACTGCCTAGGAGCCCTAAATTATTCCTAAGTGTTCTGTGCTCCCAGTTTTATTCTGGCATGGCCTTTCTCAGCCAAGGAAGTGAAAGGCAATGCAATTTCAGGAGAAAGTGGGGGTGAGGGGGAATGGGGCTTAAAAACACCATCCGAATATTATTAAACTATTCTCCTGTGTTACAAACATAGCTCTATACAGCCCTTTAATAGCTTTGGGGTTTGCAAAGTGCTTTTATATCTATTATCTTATTTGTTCTCTGTGGCATCCTTGAACAGTAAGTAGTCATAAGTCTCATTTTACATTTGAGGAATTAAAGTCTGGAGAGAGTAAAGTATTCATCCAAAAATATATAGTTAAAAAGAAGTTAGGATGATATACAAGCCCAGACAGGCATAACTCCAAATGTAGTTCTCAAAATTATAACACCTATATCTTTCTTAATCATGAGTCATAAGTTTCTTATTATAAGAACCAGGAATCATGATTGCTTTTCTATCTACTCATAACATATATATCCCCATTCAGCCCACAGTGGATGTACATGTGACATTGACTTGTTTCCTCTCTTATTATGCTTTTCCTCTTTTCCACTTATGCTTTATGTCTCTATTTTCCTCCATCCCTCCCACCTCACATACACAGTGTCAGAGATAATGTCAGAGACTTGGTCAGCTACAGCTCAACTACCACTCAGCGTGGATACTAGGCAGCATAAGTTAACAGAAAAAGACTAGGGAGACCTCAAATGGATATTTTGGGAGTTGGTGGGGAAAGGGGATTCAGAGAGATATGACCAGCCAATATGTCCTTTACACTGAAGGACTGAAGCCTGAAAATCTTCTCAGAGAGGCTTTCTTTGCATCTTTGTCAGCTTATCAAAATGCAAATGTGTTAGGATAGTGACATGTTAAGCCATTAAGTTATTCAGACTTTACTATGAATATGTTCCAATTCCTTCATAAAACCAAGTTTTGTCAGGGTATAAAAAGCATATGAGGTTTCCCCTCCCCTTCCCTACTGAAAACCCTCCATGTGATCTTCATTTCTCTGGTTCTGTTCCTGGTCTAGTCATTTGCTTAGTTTTTGTTTTTGTTTTTTAGGTTCAATTGTTGATACTTGTGAGTTTGTTACCATTTTACTGTTCATAATTTTTAATCTTTTCTATTTCTTAGATAAGTCCTTTTAACATTTCATATAATCAGGAAAGGTACAGGGAATATGAAGCATAATTGGTAGGCATAAAATAGACAGGGAGGAGTTAAGAATGGTATAGGAAAGTCAGAAGACAAAGTACAGAAGATGCAGAAGTCAAAGAACTTATATGTACAACCCATGGAAATGAACTAAGGTGGGGAGGGAATGCTGGAATGTTGGGGGGTATAGGGCAGGGGGGTAAAGGGGAGAGAAAAATTGGGGAAACTGCAATAGCATAAACAATAAAATATACTTAAAATATTTTAAAGCATATGAGCTCTCCAAATAAGCTAAGGAGAGGGACCAATCACTGGGGAACATAATAGAAATTGGGTGAGGTACTGTATCTACTCCTTAGTTATGCTATCCTTCTTCTCACATAGAACCCAAGTTATAGGAAGACAGATATTTAAGACACTAACTTATCCTGCAGGGAGAATGTGGTGTATAACATGCTTTTTCCTCACAATTAATTCCCTTTTGCCTAAATATAAAATTATGCCTAAAACCTTGATACCCCTAAGTCATTAGAACAATTTTAAGGGCTCTCTCTAGAAGTTCCATTTACATTTACTTACATTTTTTAAGGGGATAAAACTCTGAAAAGGAACCCGACTTATGTGGAGAAGAAAAAACTCAATACAGGTTTTAAAAATGTAACATCAAAATTGCACATAAAAAGCTCTCTCCAGCACCAAATTTTTTAGGATAAATATATACTTAACAGAAGAGTATTCAGATACTTATCAAGTAATAGTTGCAATTTGCTCACATGGTTGGAAAGTTAAAAATGGTATGGGCCAAGAATGTAAAATCTTATCATTTACAATGCAACATCACTGAATTAATAAAAATCTGATATATTGGTACTCCAGAAGCCTCAAGGAAAATGTGATACACAACTAAAACAGGTGAGGGATTTCTTTTTAAAGGCTGAGACATTTTAAACATTTTCCCCTAGAATATCTGTCAGAGTACAAAGCATATCAGTGTAGAGCTCTTTGAAAAAAGATGCCAAAAGGCTCTTTCATTTCTGTGTGGTAGCCATGTTTGACTAAACAGCCCCTAGTTTTAAAACAACTACCACCTACACAATTCTTTTCCCCAGCAAGAATTACTCTTTTTCTTCTCCTGGCACTATTCTCAAGCGTTTGCAATGTATAGTTCAGGGATAAAAGCAATCCAACTCTGCAGGTAAAATCAGTATCTCACCAGAGAGAGGCACCTAGGAACAAGTAGATAAGAGAAGTCAGAGTCCTTATCTGCAGCAGGAAATCTTGTAAAGCCATAGACTTCAGAAAAGCGCCTGAATCACACAGTTCCATTCTTTGCAGCCACAGCCCAAGAGCACCTTATACAAAAATACGCACTCATCCATTCCCATATTTATAAGCCAAACATCCATAATGAATAACTCATTATCACCAGTGAAACTGAAAAAGGCAATTTGAGACCAATCACTTAAGATGTTCCTCTCAGGAGCCCTGGCTGGTGTAGTTCAGTGGATTGAGCGCGGGCTGTGAACCAAAGGATCACGGTTCAATTCCCAGTCAGGGCACATGCCTGGGTTGCAGGCCAGTTCCCAGCAGGGGACTCACCAGAGGCAACCACACATTGACATTTCTCTCTCTCTCCTTCCCTTCCTCTCTAAAGATAAATACATAAAATATTTTTTTTAAAAAAGATGTTCCTCTCAGAAGTTGAGATCAGTAACAATATGGGTCCCTTTCCCTACTATATTGTTCATCCTACACTAGAACAGAATCTCCCTCAGGACACAGTCCAGATCTTACTCATTGTTTAGAACCTGACACCAAATAGGTAATCAGTAAAACAACTGATAATTATAAAATCCAACTTTTCTCCTCTTGTTTCTCATAATTGTCAGGCTTCCAGAAACCCCTTCCACCAAGTAGAAAAAAATGAATGCCCACTACCAGAATAGTTTCAAGCTAACTTCAGAGTAAAAGACTCTGGAGGAAAGCATGTTTGGATGTTCACTTTCTCACAGTACCCTGTGATGGTGGCAGCACCTCAGAGGAAAAATGAGTGCACAGTATATACAAAGAGGCTAAATCCTGGGCACTGGTACTCTAAGATAGCAAAAATCCATGGAAGCCATCATGGAACTTACCTTCAAGGGGTTGTACAGGCTTGGATGAAGAATATGTCAGTAGTGAGCAGTAGGAACCAAAATAGAGACCTCCCTGCAAGCCCAGTCTTTGTGCTAGATAGAACTCCCAGGACCATTGCCCAATGTATGAGGCGGGGGATAGGAGAAAAGTCCAGTAGTAACCAAGACTAAATCTCCAACCAGCTTGATAAATTAGGGGCTCAGAATAAATTAAATTTAATTTAGAAAAAAACATATAAATTAATTCTTATATATGTGACTATGAAGTTAAATTCATGCTCACTATACTACATTGTCTACTTCTCCCACCCCTGCTGGAGATTCAGACCCACTGAGTACCTAAAAGATAGAGGGTTCATGTCCTCAGTAGTTGCCTAAGATGATCCATGCATCTTTAGGAGATTCATAAAAAAAACTATTGAGCTCCAAAAACGGAGTCACTTCAGCTCGTTGAAATTAGCATCCTGAATAGGTTGAACAAATGTGGGTCCTTCTTAATCTTTACTTTTATTCTTTGGGCTCATAGTAACAAATGTCTCACTAAAAGGAGTGAGTGCAGGGGGTTCCCCCAAATAAGCATTAGAAGAAAACAGCTGGATTAGTTGATATTCTCCTGAGGTGGAGCTAATTGTAAAACACCCAGTTTGGGGACTATGCAGACTTTATACAATCACCTGTGTGTTTGCTGTACTCCTGGGTCAGCTACAGAAATCACAGGTAATCAAATTAACAAACATATCATGGTGTGCACAAATGAATTCCCAAGCTTTCAGAACGGCCTGATTAATATTAACAACAAACCTAGGGAAAAAGGATTAAGGGATGAATTATTCAGCCATCATAATATAAACTAAATCAGTTCAATGGTACTGAGCCTTAGCTTATGTTAGTTTATGCCTTTTCCTCCCCCCTCCCTCTTCTTTCAAACACTAAGTCTAGCCCTATCTTCAATGTGAATTCCAAAATGCTATTTGGAGGTCATTCCACTCAATGAAAGCCTTGCAAAAATACAGTATTCTATAAATCACTAATTACTTCATCTATGATAAATATGATTTATTAACTAGATATGAAGCTCTTTGATCACAAGAATGAAAGTTTTTATTTATTTTGTATCCCCTATATCAATGGCTTCTAAACTTACAGAAAACTATGCATAAGTAAAATCTCCACAAAAAGACCCTGGGAATCTGATAAGAGTTTGCAATTTTTTATTTGGCCAAGTAGAGCCAGTTTAAAAACAACTGGCAGGTTGCTACTTTGTGTAAAGGTAAACTGAGTAACCTTCCCCAAGGAACATCTAGAAAACTTTGCAAAAAATATTCTTACAATCTCCATGAAGACACCGGGGAACTAATAAGGTGGCCAAAACTTATAGGGCAAAGATACAAAAGGAGAAAAAAACAAGAAGGGTAAGCGGGACCTTTCACTCTGGAATAGGTAGAGAGGCTAAGAAACTAAACAATGAATTTGAACATCTGATCAGGTTAGGGTAGAAACACTGAAGTCCAGAGTAGTGGGGAGGGATGGGTGCACGCTGGTAAATGCTGTAGGTTGAAGTCACGGGGGTTTATGTTCTAGGAATAAGAATGAACTGGAAATAGACCAGCTTGCTCAGAGACTATGTTTTATAGTCATTGAAATTAGATTAAGATGATCAGGGCCTATAAATTCCCATAGCCATCTATCTGTCAATTATAATGGGAAACCTTTCTTTAGGAAGATACTGTCATATTAGAGATTCAATTCATTCTGTAATTTTTATGTACAATATTACAGCACTAAATATAAAAATGAGTACACAGACCAAGATATAAGACAATAATGATAAAAAAAACAAAAGAAACATAAAAGATAAAGATAATGGCAATATAAGACACAGACTTTTAAAATTGCTAAGGTAAATATATTCAATGGAATAAAAAAATTAAGAATATGAGATTTGGACAAAACTAGAAAACTAATACAAAGAAATTAAAATTCTAAAACTAAAATTACAACATACACTATTAGTAATTCAATTGTTGAATTTAACAATAAATTAAATACATCTGAAGATAAATTTAGTAAACTATAAAATAGGTCAGAAAAAAATAGGCAGAGAGAAGCAAGGCAGAAAAAAATGTGGGGAAAACAAATTTCAAAAGGGGAAGAGTGGAAGAGAAGCAATATTTAAGGAGACAATAATATCTGATATAATATAACCGAGAATGTTCTAAAATGGGAGAAAGATGGCAAAAAAAGATGCAAGAAACCCTATGAATCCACAACAGGAAATATAAAATCACATATAGGTACATATAATTTTTTAAAAAGACACAAGAAACATTGCACACAGGACAATGATGTCTCAGTCTTCTTCAAAGTAGGCACCTTGAGACCTCACACAGTTCTCCCAACCACCATCAGCTGCCCTGTCATATTTTCCTGAATCTCATTGACAGTCTGAAATCTCTTCCCTTTCAAAGGGGATTTTAGTTTTGGGAAAAGCCAGAAGTTTCAGGGCACCAAATCTGGGGTGTACAGGAGCTGAGTCACCTGGGTGATCTGATGTTTCACCAAAAACTCTGCATGAGACATGATGCATGAGCAGGCGTGTTGTCATGATGAAGCTGCCAATATTCAGTTGTCCATAGCTGTGGCCTTCTGAATCATCCAAATAGTTTCTGTGGAGGAATGTTCAAGCTTAATGAAAAACTTGATATACATTTGTTGCTCTACTTGCTCAGTCATTTTGAATGTGAGGCCCAAACAGCACCCATGCTCACTCAATGGCGTCTACCACTCCCACTAACTAGTACAGTGAATTAATCATTATTCACACATGCACATTCCAGTCCATTCTCCTTGGCTGCCAGGTTATGTCAATGTTTCACGAACCATTCTTGTTATATTAACAATGGCTGGGCTTTTTCCAGACAGACCTTATATGTCATTATAAATTTGTCACAACCCACAGAATGTACAATACCAAGAATGAATTCTAAAGTAAACTATGGAGTTTATGTGATTATGATGTATCAGTGTAAGTTATTCAATTGTAACATATGCACCTCTGTGATATAGGATGATAATAGTGAGGGAGGTAGTAAATGTGTGGGGATGAAGGTACGTTCTGCCTAATTTTGCTATGAATCTAAAACTGCTCTAAAAAACTATTAAAATGGGGGAAATGAACTTTAACCTGTATGTACATCACATTACACACAAAATTAGGGGTCTGTGGTAGTGGGGGAGGTAGACGGGGTTGGCACAAACTACTTTGTATTAATTTTGCTATGAATCTAAAGACACTCTAAAAATAAAGTTTATTGAAATTGAAAGAAAATAATTTACAATAACCTCTACATCACATCATATACAAAATTTTATTGTTCATGGATAATAAATCTAAATATGTAAGCTAAAACTCTAAAGCTTCTATAAGAGAACATAGTGAATGTCTTTATACCTTGCGTAGACAGATTTGTCATACATGAAACACACAAATACTAAAAATAAAAATATCAATGAATTCACTAAAATTAACTTCTCTTTATCAAAATATATTATTAAAAATAGTAGAAAGGAAAGCCACAGAATGGGAAAATATTTTCAATGCATATATCTGAAAAAGAACTTATATCAGAACTTAGAATTCCTACAATATGATAGTAAAAGGTCAAACAATCCTAATAACTCATCTAGAACATGAGCAAGTGCTACGAAAGGATTATTACCTCCAAGGGCTCAAAATAAATATAATTCTAATCAGATTGAGAAAAAGACAAATAACCCAATAACATTTAGCAAAAGAGACAGACACATCAAAAAATAATGTATATGAATGGACGATGGCTAGATGAAAATGTACTCAACATCATTAATCACCAAAGCAATGCAAATTAAAACCAAATAATATGATATATCACAGCCACAATAGTTAAAACTAATAAGACTAACAACAGTAAATATAGGTGAGGCTGTGGTGATTCTTAAGGAAAATACTTAAGTTTTATTCATCTCTTTGTCCCTAGTAGTTAGTAATGTACTTTCAATTAGGAGGGTAGTAAATATTCAATGGATGGACTGATGAATAGCATGGACAAAAGGTGGCAAAGGAGAGAGTAGAAGAGCAAAAATGAAAGCAACAGGAAAGAGAAAAGGAGAAAATTAAGGGAATAAAAATCAGTATCAGGTAGCTCCTTACTTAAGCAAAAATCATAGAACCTTTAAATTGTACAGTTTAAAAGTAAAATACAGGAACCAGAACAAATATCAAATCAATCCCTGTTTAACAGAATCTGAAACAATTTCAAATATTAATTACTAAAACATGCAGGAGGTTACTTTACACAACCAACTTGGTAGGATCTGAAATGGTGAAATTCTATATTCCATAAGAAACAAAGAACAACATAAAGATGAATTACCAGTTCAGGCACCATCAAAAAAAAGTTGTGCATATTACTGTCCTGATAAATTATTATTTCATGAAGTTCTCTATGTATTAAAAATGGTAATAGACAATAATGTGGTGAAAATTATTCACCACACTGAGTGGTGGGGGCAAAGTGCGGAAAAATAGGCAACATTTGTAATTGTGTCAACAACAACAAAAAATGTTGTTTAGGACTTCTAGTCAACATGGCTGAATAGGTAAATGTTGTGCTTGCCTCCTTCCAGGACCACATCAAAGTTACAGCTCAACTATAGAACAACCATCATTGAGAATTGCCTAAAATCTAGTTGAATATAAGTCCCATGAGTAAGGATAGGTAGAAGAAGCCATGTCAAGATTGCTAGGAGGGGTAAAGATACAGAACTGGCTGGTCCTACACCCATGTGTGATGGTTAAAAATCAGTAGGGATATCTCAGCTAGGGAGGTTCCCCCTTGAGGAGAAAGGGGTCCCAACCTCAATAGCGGCTATCCAGTGCCGGGAAGAAAAGTCCTTATAACATCTTGCTGAGAAAACTAGCCTGTGACAGTGGCTGAGGAAACTGAGACAGGGGGCTTTTGGAGTCCCAGGCAGTCCTCTTAAAGGATCTACACATGAACTTACTCACTGATGGATGTACTCACTTTGAGCTTCATTGCTGAGCAAGCAGCTTAAAGAGTTTTGGGGACATATGGGGAGGAACTGAATTGTCTAGATTCAGGGGAAGGGCTGGAGTGGCAGACAGCTTTTTCCAGAGAAAAAGGTTGGCAAAACTATTGTTCCTTTGTTGAGCCCTCCACCCATCCACCTTATACAGGGAGTGGGTGCCATGACTGAGGCTCCATCAAGCTGGATAATACTTTGCCCAGCTCTGGTGATTCTCTGAAACCCTGCCCAGGGTGCCAAGTTACAAGCCAACCCAAATCACTTCCAGTAGCTTTTCCATACAAACAGCCTGCCTTGGTTTGTGCTTTGGAATTTCCTGAAATCTCTCAAAGGATCACAAACTCCAAACAAGCAGCAGCTGGCCTTGGCATTCCCCATACCTCTTGCTAAACAGCCTCAAGCTCAGCACTACTAGCAGCCAGCAGCAGTTAGCAGCTAAGCCTCTCTCAGGCACTCCAAACCCAGTACAAGCAGCAACCATCTGCAGGTCACTTTGTAGCTCATACCAAGTGGCCCCAGGCTGGGCACAAGCAGCCTCAGAACTTGGCCTGGGCCAGAGCCCCTCCCAATAGGTCCCAGAACCAACAAACCTGGTGGATCAGCTTCAGACCACACCACAGCACCACCCAACAATCTACAAAAAAGACACACTGAAGGGAAGATGTGGCAGGCACCAGAGCCCCACCAAAATGAAACCTGCTCTGTAGGGTCATCTTCTGAAGAACAGCTCCTCCCCTATAGACACAGCCAGTCTTCAAAACCAATTAGCCTGAGGGTCAATTCCTCCCACTGACAGGTCAACAGCAATCAAGGCTCAACGATAATAGGAGGGTACACAAAACCCATACAAGGGACACATCTGGAGTACCCAGCTCAGGTGACAAGCAAGGCTGCACCATAGGGCCCTACAGGACACCTACTACATACAGCCACTCTACCATGACTGGGAAACCTAGCAACTCTAATTAATACAAATAAACAAACACATCGAGGCTGCCAAAATGAGGAGACAAAGAAATATGTCCCAAATGAAAGAACAGAACAGAACTCCAGAAAAGTATCTAAACAAAATGAAGACAAGCAAACTACTAGATTCAAAGTTAAAAACACTGGTTATAAGGATGTTCAATGAACTTAAGAGAAGAATAGATCGCCTCGGTGAAAACTGCAAATAAGATATAGGGAAAATAAAAATGGAAACCGAAAGCATAAAAATTAAACAGTCACAAATGAAGAATACAATTATTGAATTGAAGAATACTTAGAGGGAATTAATAATAGATTAGATGAAGCCAAGAATCAAATAAGCAATTTGGAAGACAGGGTAGCAGAAAACAGCAGATCAGAACAACAACAACGACAAAAAAATAAAAAAGTGAGGATAGCCCTGGCTGGTGTAGCTCAGTGGATTGAGTGAAGGCCTGTGTACCAAAGGGTTGCTGGTTAGATTCCAAGTCAGGGCACATGCCTGGGTTGCAGGCCAGGTCCCCAGTAGGGGGCATGCAAGAGGCAACCACACATTGATGTTTCTCTCCCTCTGTTCCCTTCCCTTCCCCTCTCTTTAAAAGTAAACAATAAAATTATTTTTTAAAAGTGAGGATAGTTTAAGGGGTCTCTGGTACAAGATCAAATGTGACCAACATTCTCATCATATGGGTACCAGAAGGAGTAGAGAGAGAGCAAGGAATTGTAAATCTATGAGAAAAAAATAATAACTGAAAACTTCTTTAACCTGGTGAACAAAATAGACGTACTACAAGTCCAGGAAGCAGAAAGAGGATGAACCCAAAGAAGGCCACACCAAGGCACATCATATTTAAAGTGACAAAGGTTAAACACAAAGAGAATCTTAAAAGCAGCAAGAGAAAAGCAGTTAGTTTCCTACATGGGAGCTACCATAAGACTGTCAGCTGATTCAACAGAAACTTTGCAGGCTAGAAGGGATTTGCACAAAATATTCATATTTGTGAAAAGCAAGAACTACAACCAAGATTGCTCTACCCAGCAAAGCTATCATTTAGATGGAGAGATAGGAAAAAGGAAAGAGTTTCTCAGTCAAGAGATCATCACCACCAAGACAGTATTACAAAAAAATGTTAAAGGGACTTCTTTAAGAAGGAAAAAAAGATAAAACAATGAATAATAAATGGCAATAACTACATATGAATCAATAATTACTTTAAATGCAAATGGATTAAATCCTCCTATCAAAAGACATAAGGTGGCTGAATAGATAAGAAAACAAAACTCATACATATGCTGCCTAAAAGAGAACAACTTCAGATTGATTGAAAGACAGACTGAAAGTAAAGGGATAGAAAAAGACATTTTGTGCCAATGGAAATAAACAAACAAAAATGCTGGGTAGCAATACCTATACCAGACAATATAGACTTTAAAACCAAGGCTACAACAAGAGACAAAGAAAGACCCAGCAATTCCACTTCTGGATATTTATCCAAAGAAACCCAAAATATTAATTTGAAGAGACATATTCATCCCTATGTTCATTTCAGCATTATTTACAATACCCAAGACATGGAAGCAACCTAAGTGTCCATTGATAGACAAGTTGATTAAAATAAAGAGGTGGTACATATATACAATGGATTATGACTCAGTTAAAAAGATGAAATCTTACCATTTATGACAGCATAAATAGACCTAGAGACTATTATGCTAAGTGAAAGAAGTGAGGCAGAAAAAGACAAATATACCATATGATTTCATCTACATGTGAAAATCTGAGAAGCAAAATAAATAAACAAAACAGAAACAAAATCATAGATACAGAAAACATTAGGATGATTGCCAGAGGAGAGGGGGCATAAGGAGATAGGTGAAAAGAGGGAATGGGTTAAGATGTACAAATTGCCAGTTATAAAAACATTCATAAGGATATAGAGTACAGCACAGAAAATATAGTCAATAATAATATTAATAAGTATTTATGGTGTCAGATGGGTACTAGGCTTCTCAGGATGATCACTTTGTAAGCCATAGAAATATCTAATCACTGTACACATGAAACTAATATAATATGGTATGTTAACTGTAATTGAAAAAAATTTTAAATAACTTTTAAAAATATTGTTCAGGCATCACTACTAATACTCAAGGCCTAAGTTTATTCAGATCTGTGTTTCCCAAATGCTCCTTAAAATGTGCCCTATTTTACATTTAGGATCCAAAACATAGAGAACTCTATTTGATTCTAAAATACCACTTGAGTAACAATTTTGAATTTTCTAGGTAGTTGAGGTTGTCTAGATATAAAATGATGCATTCATAAAATAAAAATACACTAGTCTTTTTATAAACCTTATCTATGTAGAACGAGATCAATTCACTCCAATATTCCTTTCAGTAATCAAACTGCTATGGTTTTCTTTAAACTCTAAACACTGTATCCATCCCTGTTACCCATAGCAAGGGCCTGGAACTAATCTTGTTACCATGGGTAAGAGATCTTAGATATAAGCAATAGATAACCATATACTCTATATATCTATTACATTCTTCTAAATGTTTGAAACTGAGTGAGACTGACAGGTAAACACAAAGCCTAAAACATTTCATATTCCAAGGGATTTGGCCTGCAAAAACACAAAGTAGTTGTAGAAATTTATCTTCAAATTGAAATCATATTGAAAATTCCCCATGTGCCCTTTCTTCAGATTGTTTCCTTGATTCTCAAGAATCCCTATGGATGTTCACAAGTTACCATTTTTAGCACTCTGTGCCCCAGACCTTTGCCCTTACTTTTTCAAGTAAAAGTTTTCATCCATTATTCCCTTATATCTTCTGTGCTATATTTCAAGCTGCATTATAGGATAAAGAAATTTATGCAGATGCAAGAATAGTTAACCAGGAGGTGTTTGCACTTTCCGGAAATATTTTAACATTTTTAGAAGGGGATTCTACAGACAACTGTATCACACATAAGACTAATGGTATATGTATACCACATAAGAGGCCTTTTCAAAGTAAGGTGATGGTGTCCACTTCCCTTCAACATTTTGAGAGGAAAGGAATCATGTTGCTTTCACATTTTTCCCAAAGAAGTAATTCAGCATTCAGAATCATGAAAAAAGCCTGTGTACTATGTTTGGCACCACCTCCATATGGTAAAATATTAATTAAGCCCCAAGGCCTTGGTAATCCAAATCCTTCACATTCCAAAGATCTTCAGGACTTACTGACCCTAGATAGACTTCTGGGAGATTACCTATGTGAACAGCAAAATCTAAAATGGAGTCAGAAGGCCATCACGGAATGAGATTTATAAATATCCACACTCAGATGAGGCTTGAAATTTTGGACTTTTGTGCTTGCCATAGAAGCACATCCTGGAACTTGTTTCTATACCAATGTCTACCTCAGTCTCCCCATCAGAACTTCACCAATCCTTTTGAACTAGTCATCATGCCAAGTTAGCCAAGTTAGACATTCCAAGTTAGGAAATGTTTCCTTTGTTACAACTTGTGGTATTTACCTTTATAAATTCAGGCTTTCTTTGTCTTCCCTGGAGCATGTTTCAGGACTTCTTTGAATCTGGGGACCCCCAGAAGGCCTCAAATAAACTTCTGATTTTATAGCCTCCATTCTTTAATGGCTAACACCTCTAAACCCTTGGAATACCTTGCCTGATAAGAGTGTCATTGTATACCTTTGGCCTTGGGCCACACCAGATAGAATATGCAAACAATGAGATTTATCTTAAACACTGCTTTTTGTTAGCTGGGTCCCTGAGACACACTATATCAGTTTGATTTAAATGGGGTACGTGGAGGGGCAGAGATATTGATTGCTGGAAAGGTCAGTCATAAAGAGCTCCATGTTTATGTAACTAACCCCTGCCTAATAAAACCCTGGGTAGCAAGGCTCCTATGAGCTTTCCTGTTTAGTAACACTTTTCATGTGTTGTCACACATTGTTGCTGGGAGAATCAAATGCTGTCTGTGTGACTCTACTGGGAGAGGACAATTGGATACCTGTGGCTCAGTTTCTTCTGGACACCGCCCTAAGTATGTTTTTCCTTTGCTAACTTTAACCAGTAACTTTTCACTGTAATGAAGCACAATGATGAGTACAGCTTTTCTAAGTTTTGTGAGTCCTTCTAGCAAATCATTCAACCTGAGGGCAGTCTTGGGAATTTCCCCCCTCTACATACACACAATCATGTTTTCTTATTTTCACACAACAGATAAAGTCTTTTGTTAGGTTATGTGTGCTCCCACTCTCCATTTCTCCCCCTCTTTCTGTATATGCTCACTAGATATGAAATTAATTTATCACTATAAGTAACAATTTTGACAAACTGTAAGAAAAGACAAGTGTGAAAATGAGAGTTATTTATGTTCAGACAAATGGCAGACAAGTCTATACAACAGCCCAAAGGCAAAATATCAGTTGCTCTACGAGGGAAAAAAATTAGCCCGGCATTTGTAATTGAAATTGGGCTGCTTCCTGGAATGCATAGATTTTCCCCCCACTTCTCTTGCACCAAAGACAAGAGCCACATATTTTTAAGTATGTTTCTAGAATAAAAATGCATGAATTAATTTTAAACATATATTAAAGTGCATTAGTTTACATTTATTGGGTTTTCCCTGTCACCTATAGTGTAATTGAATTTTCATAACTAAAATATCCACTCAGTAAAAAGAAAACTTGAAGTCATAATGTTCAATTTTGAACTGAGTTTTGACTTCCTGGCATTTTTAACACTTATAGCCCATTTTCATCATCCAAAGCTATTACAAAATGTTCTGGCCTATACAAAGGGACCCACAGAAAAGCTAATATAAAACCCCAGAAGTGAGAAGAAAGAGATCAAAGCCAACGCAATATCGTGAAATTACTACTTCTCCTATGGATCTAAGAATATTTTGTCAGCCATAGTAAAGTGACACAGAAGCAATCTTTTTTTTAAAGATTTTATTTATTTATCTTTAGATGAGAAGGAGAGAGGGAGAGAAATATCAATGTATGGTTGCCTCTCATGCATCCCCTGCTGGGAACTGGCCTGCAACCCAGGCATGTGCCCTGACGGGGAATCGAACTGCAATCGCCTGGTTCGCAGGCCCGCACTCAATCCACTGAGCTACACAAGCCAGGGCCAGAGAAGCAATCTTATCCTTTGGTGCCTTTCTACCTCCTCCCTCTCAAGCTTCCTTAACTTCTTTTTGGACAGAGCTATACTCAGGATACTTTCCTGACTTCTGGCCAAGATGACAAAGCAGATACCTACTTTCTTTCCTTTTTATCAAACATCGCTCAACTTACTTCTTGTCTTTTCATAATCCTATACTCTTCCATGTGTCTCTGGGTGGTAACAGGCTCATCAGATAGGGTAGCCAGATCCTGGCTCTGAAGCCAGGCAGTCTAACTTTACCATTCAGTTCAGCATTACACTCTATTTATTCCAGAGTAATTTTTCTGTAAGTAGAGTACACTGAAAAGAGATGAGAGAAGTCTTGATCTGAAGTTCCAAACCTATATAAAATCACTACAAAAGAGGATTGTTTTTCCACTCAAATAACTTTCTAATACCCTTAGGTGAGAAATACCCTACTGAAACCTGGCCTTAACTTCAACCCAAACCAAAAAATTGGGTATCTTTGCTTCTTCTTAAAGACACTACCTATTTGTTGTTTGGTCATTCTGAGGATCATATACATCTCAAATTGGATTACGACATTTGATCTTTTATCCAAGTGTCTTTTGCCAAATAACAAAAGGTACAACATGTTTTTCTGAATTTATTCTATTTGAGATAGTCATTATTCCACAAGCTGTGAACTCTGAACACTCCATAAACCAAAACCAGTGGAGGAGTCATTATTTGTTTTTTATATTCTTCTGTCCTTCTTTCTGGGCAATTTCTGATCAAGTTTATATTAAAACCTCTCTGCCCTTTCATTCAACATTCAAGTAACAAATTAGTTGTCATACAACTATCATACGCCAGGCACTGTGCAATTTGCTGAATTACATTTCTCGCTCAAACTCACACATTTTTGGATGATGATAGTTTATGGTGCTTCCCCTCCTAAATAACACATTTGCATTTTGATAGTGATCTTTAATAACTTATACCCAGGAAGTAATTCTAATGGTGTATTTATACATTATAGAAGTGGATAGTGAGGAATATCTCTAGAGAGATATCTTTGATATATTTTCTAATATCTTTCAAATAATAATCTAGAAGTTGTCAACTAGTCTGAATGCTAGTAAAACAAAGCTAAACCTATGGTCACAATTTTGTTTCAAATCACCTCTTCAAAAAACTATGGTCAGCCCCGGCTGGTGTAGCTCAGTGGATTGAGTGCAGGCCTGCAAACCAAAGGATCACAGTTCAATTTCCAGTCAGAGCACATGCCTGGGTTACAGGCCAGTTCCCAGCAGGGGATGCACAGGAGGCAACCATATATTGATATTTCTCTCCCTCTCTCCTTCCTTTCCCCTCTAAAGATAAATTAAAAAAAAAACTATGGTCATACTCACCCTTGAGACTGAAGCATGCTTTGAAAACACTCTACCAAGCATGATGTATAAAAACAATAGATGATTCAGAATAATTTTTGAACATGCATACCCTTGTTCTATTGTAGTATTAATTTCATTGAGTTTTAGACCTCTCTTTAAATTAAAAGTAGCCTCTCAGATGCCTCTCATAGGCCTCCAGATGAAGATTTCATATAGCAATCTTAGGTTAAAGGAATGGAACAATAACTAATGTTCATAGTTCTGGCTTTGAGTAATTATGATGAAGTTAAATAATGATTAGCATATTATAATTAAGAAGGAAAATTGGAAAGAAATAAGCTGTGTTAGAAATATATCCTTATAGCCCTGGCTGGTGTAGCTCAGTGGATTGAACATGGGCCTGCAAACCAAAGTGTTGCCCGTTTGATTCCCAGTCAGGGCACATGCCTGGGTTGCAGGCCAGGTCCCCAGTAGGGGGTGTGTGAGAAGCAGCCACACATTGATGTTTCTCTCCCTCTGCTTCTCCCTCCCTTCCCTCTCTCTAAAAATAAATAAATAAATAACTCTTTTTAAAAAAGAAATATATCCTTATAAAAGGAAGTATATACATAAAAACAGGCCTGGAAAGATATTTACCTGGATGATACAATGATTATTTCTGGTGATAAAATTATGAGCAATTTTACAGACATTATGTTGACTATATTTTCTAATTTTCTACAATAAACATTTTATAACTATTAAGATACTTTCAATAAAAACAATTAAAGTCTGAATGAATACCGAGTAGTATTTAAGGAAGTAGCTTTTAGGAACATACACATTTTAAAATAATATTTTACTAAAGTATTACTAAAGTATTATAAACACAGTACCTAACACACAGAAAGTACATAATAAATATTCATAGAATCAGAAATGTGTCTTCCTTTCTACACAAGAAATGATTTGCACTTCAGCTGCATTTAGTTCGCACAGCTTAACTGACTATATTTTTTATTAGTATGCTTTGAAATGGACTGGATATTTTGGATATTGCTCTTCTTCCAAATTTATCCAATTCATCAACTTTGGAAACTGGGTTGGACCATAAGGAAAGAATCCTCTATTTGATTACATTAGTTTTGGTTTCGTAATATTGTTGGAGGCTCAATCCATGAACATTAATCCACATCATTCAAATCTGACCCTAAACTCTCAAACCTTCCCATAAAAACATTAAGGCTTAGAATATTACTGAAATAATCTCTTTGAAAGCACTAGAAATTCTCTAATGCCTGCTCTTCTTTAAATTCAAGCATTACCATCAACACTCAGTCACTAGAGAATCAAAGATTTTGATCTCAGCAACAGGGTGAGTTTTCTTTTCAGCCATACATTTTGAAAATATATTCAGATGAAAGTGGCTTAGCAAGGCTGCTTAATTTTATATGAAGCTATAAAGCTATTTCTTTTGGCCTCATTTTCTAACCAATATGCTGACAGAATTCATGAAAATAATAATAATACTATGTAGCATAAATCCAAAAAGGGACTGGGGTAGTGGCTGGAGCTTTGGTTACTGGTGGGCATTCGTTTTATTAAACAATCTTTTTTTAAGTTTGAAATGTAAAAATGTATTTTAGAAACACGGTTTGATAGCTCCTATTGGCTAATTCAGCAGCTTAAAACACTGTTTTTAAAGGAAAATCAAACTAGACAGAATTCTATCTTTGTTAATGACTGACACCTTGAAGAGGGAATATTGGGTACTACAAAAGCAAATGACCTCTTCTCCATGAAAAGTAAGTCAATCTTGAGCTTAAACTATTGCCATTGCTGTGGTTAAGAAACCCTTGAACAAGTCTGGTAGGATGGGCTTAGGTGATAGAGAGATTCCTGGGAGGAAATTCACCCTATAAGAAGAAAGATATGGATGGGAAAAGACAAAAAATTTGACCCTGCACCAAAATCTTGGTGATCTCGAGGGAGTAGTGATTCCACATTTAGCATATGACTACCACTCAAATCTGTCTTTGGCCCAGCCCCATGGAGATAAATCCGAGTTCTGAAAAGAGAAAGTAGTGTGTGTGTAAATGTTGCAAAAATTGTTTCCACAAAAAGCCCTAACACTTTGAAAGATGAGTAGATTGTTCTGGAACTCCTCTAACCATACAGGATAAAATGAAAGAAGGGTCTCTGATACATGGCACTGCTCACCTGTGCCACCTTCAGCACTGTGAATTATCAGAGTGTGTGTTCCCAGACGAGCAGCAATAGCATCCAAGGAAAGAGCAGTGTAAACTGACAGGAGACAGCTATTTCCTTTGAAGGGTAATGGAATAATGATGCTGTCTGCTAAGACCCAATAGAGTACAATTACTAAGTACTACCCCACCACTCATACACAATACTCTACAATGCCTAATAGAGTGACAGAGGTACCCCAAGGGAAATTAGTACCAGGTAAAAGCACAGAAGGAGAAGTGCTGAGAAAAAGAACACAACCTGAGCTATGTGGGTTCACAAGTTGTATTATGGACACTCTGAGGAGTAACAGGCAGGGTATAAGGAAGCACAAGATGGAGAGATAGGCATTGCAAGATGGTATAGGTTTTGTATAAATAAGTACAGGCAAGAGTCAGTGAAATTTGAATTAGCTCTGTTAATGTTCCTCAGTTTTATCACATGTAAAACAGAGCTAATCATGCATCAAAGAATTGTTCTAAGATTTAAATGGGTCAATATACATAAAACATTTAAAAATGTATCTAGCACATAAAAAGTTCTATGCAAATCTTTGGTATACATGTTGTTACTGTTGCTATAAAATCATGCTGTAGTATATTTGTTATCTATATCTATAAATATTACATATAATGTATTTTAAAATACATATTAAAATATATATTTTTTAATCAAGAGCTGCACTTTAGTTTCAAGATATCTACAATTTGTTCTTAGTTTCTACCAAATATAGATATCTAGGTATCTAGAGGCTTAAGTATAATCAGCAACTCCAATTCATCTTTATAAATTCCAGAAAAATCTATGTCTATGTAAATATAAATAGAACAGGTTGGTTTTTAAAAGATTTTACCTATTTATTTTTAGAGAGAGAGGAAAGGAGGGAGAAAGAGAGGAAGAGAAATATCAATGTGCAAGAGAAACATCAATTGGCTGCCTCTCGCACACCCCAACTGGGGACCTGGCTGACTGAGAATTGAACCAGCAACCTTTCAGTTTGTGGGACAACACCCAACCCATGAGCCACACCAGTCAGAACATGTTGATTACATTTTTAAAAATTCCATTAGTGGTTCATTCACTTGCATGTTAGAACTATTGTCCCTTATAATCAAATAAATGTCACTATGGGTATGATTTTTTCTAACACTCAATGTGTATGGGTTGCAAAGTTAGCTCTTCACCAGTTATTCATTTATTCTTTAGAACTATGCTTACAATTTGGGTAACTGCCATCAGGTGTACATTGGTGCCTGATTTATGTTGAATTCACAAAGTAATCTCACCCTAAACATGGAAAACTGATTCAAAGGTCATTCAGTATATGTATTTTCTATCATCCTTTTTTTTCAAAAGTATGACTTCACTAACATTATATATATATATATATTTATATATTTATATATGCGCAAAAATAAGATTAAATCTTAGAACAAGACAAAGAAATAAAAACTTTTGGTTCATGAACTCTTGATTGTTAATCATCATTTCTGACTTCCCATGAGAAAGAAGTGAAAAGTGATTCTCAGGATACCCTGAATCTCTTTCTTAGAATCAAAAGCTTTCCAGAGCTCAAGAGTATTCATCAAGTTTACAACAGTAATGTGGAGCTATAGGACAAGACTCATAAGGAACCTTCTTCACTTTTAGCTTCTCATTACAATATCTTAAAAGAGGGACTGCATCTGTTTTCACCAATGCCCTAAGCTTCCAATATGTGTTTCCTCTCCTTTATGGCAAACAGAGGAGAGCAATGAAAAGACATGGGTATGACTGGTTCTAGTTTGATGGCTACCACCATGTTGCCATTTGGTACAAATGGATATATAAAGTTGTCATACACTGAAATAGGTAACATTAGAAAACCACTGAGTTTTCAGGCAAATACTAAAGTTTACCTTTTGTCTTTCATCATTCCTCAGCACCAATACTGAGAAAATTCATGCAGTCATCTGCTAACTGAAAGCCAAGAGTCTTTTCTAGGCTACCATTCTAAACCATTCCTGACACTTTTTTTATAAAGATTTCCTTCCTTCCTTCCTTCCTTCCTTCCTTCCTTCCTTCCTTCCTTCCTTCCTTCCTTCCTCCCTCCCTCCCTCCCTCCCTCCCTCCCTCCCTCCCTTTCTTTTCTTTCTTTCTTTTACAGAGAGGGAAAGGAGGGGAGAGAGGGAAAGATACATCAATGCGTGGTTGCCTCTCATGTGTCCCCTACTGGGGACCTGACCTGCAACCCAGGCATGTGCCCTGACTGGGAATTGAACTGGTAACCCTTTGCTTCACAGTCCACTGCTCAATCCACGAAGCCACACCAGCCAGGGCTCCTGACACTTTTTTACTTCTCACCACCCTGGCAAGTAGAACCTCCTAATTCTGTGTCCTATTTCCTCGGGAACTTTAGTGATTTACTTCAGAAATAAATCCCATCTAAGGCATTAATGGAAGCCAAATTGTTTTGGATGTTCTTCTACCCATGTAACCACATCGTGCTATAATATACACTTCCAAAAAATCACGTACCAGTGGGAATTTAGGGTCTTATAGCAAGGCAAGGGAAGGATACATTTTTGTGCAGGTGGACATTTTGGTGCCCAAAAACTTATAAAATCAAGTTCCTGGTCTCAACTTTATAAAACACCAAAAAAAAAAAAAAGAGTAAATACAGATATCTTCCTACACAAACTTTTTTCCAGTTTTTGTCAGGTAGAAATGACAACTCCTTATCTTAACTTCACAAAGAATAATTTTTAAATGCTTTTTACAGGGAGCTTATCATTTTCAGAGTTGTATCCAATTTACCTGTGCATATGTATTTTTCCTATATTGGAAACTGACTCAACTCACATAATTTTTTCTTCTCTCTCTCCTTCTTTCTATTCCCTTACCATCTTGCACACACACAGTGCTCCTGCGCAGTGCTTTGAAAATAGTGCATGTGCAGTCAGTGGCCATGTAATAAGTTAATAGGTTTTCAAAGACAGATTTTAAATTTTTATTTGCACATGAATGAAGGCATTCTATTCTGGCCTATGGTTAAAAGGCAACACAAGCAATCAATCAATATGTCTCCTTTGATTGTAAGCACAGGACCAGCCTATTCTATCTAGCCTTGTCTTATTCCTAACAAGATACTAAGTTATTTCTTAGAGATAACAGAGCCAGGCCATAGATCATGTCATCAGATGGTGGGATATGTGCACTATAGAAAGAATTCACCCTAAAATAACCTTTCAACATCACCAGGTTAAAATCCACCAGGGACTAACTATATAGTAAACCACCCTAAATTCAAACACACAAGGCATGAAAAGCTCTGATCCTCTAGCACCTTTGTGCTAAGTCCTCATTATGCTGAAATAATGTAATTCTATAAATATGAATAACTTCCCCCTGCTTGTTCCTTTAAATGTAACCCAAAAACCCTCAGTGACAGAGACAGATTTAAGCTTTGCCTCCTGTCTCCTTATTCAGTCAACTTGTAATAAAAAGTTTTTTCCTTTCTCAAAATCTGGTGCCATAGTGTTGGCTTCTATGTACATTGGGCAGTGGGCCCTTGCTCGGTAATATGATCACAGCCATAATATGCATCTCACATTCCAGATCACATTGCTTTTATTTTTTATTTCCTTAACAAAATGAAGAAACCACCTTATATTGATTTAAAGTTATTGCCATTTCATCCATTGTCCAGGTCAACAGTTAACATTTCTCCTTAGGATACCATAAAACAAAAGACAAATATAAATCTAGTTTGGTAAGAGAACCTTATTAATTTAGACCACAATAATATGAATCTTGCAATCATTTGAAAAAATAGTTTTGTGTGCAAAATAATAATGCTGAAAAAATTTCACGAAACATATTTATACTTTTAACCAGCAATTTCAAGCATTTTAGAAGCAGTCTATTATTTGCCAATAATAGATATGAGAATTATAGAGTCATTATCTACTCACTAACACAGGTCCTCTGAGGAACCCTATTAAACTCTAGTATTTAATATTTCTCATTCTTACTATATTTTAATTGTTTTAGTCTTTTTTCCTCCACAAGAAATCAAGCTCGATGATGGTAAAATTTGGTCTGTTTTGTTCATTGGAATATTCCCAGTACTTAAAACACTGCCAGGCACGTAGATGTTGAATAAGTAGTTTTTAAATATGTGAAAGAAATAATAATATCATTAAGTGTACTTGAAAGTGATAGACTATCAGTTTTTTAAAATACTCTATTATTCAAATTTTTAAACTAATGCAATAGTTCACAAGATGTTCTAATCAGTGCCATGTATTATCTTTACCTCCGAAGTTTTGCCACTTTGCAAAACATCAATATAAATTAGCAGAGAAACTTTCTGTCTTCTACAAAGCTATATGGGTTGAATAACATTTAGAATTACAGTATAAATTAGACACAAAGAAAGAACTTAATTCCTTTGGTTTGATTGCTCTGTTTTCAGCTATTCCAACTAGCTCATTGACCAAAATAATAAACATTTAACTTACAGAGTAAATATACCATAGCATGCCATGTATTGGGGAAGATGTTTTATGCAGTGAAAATTTCTTGTAAGACTGACTGCACATAAAGCCTTAAACAATATCTTCTTCCCCTCTCTGCTATTTTCCCTCCTATACCACCCATCACCTACTTCAAGGACTTCGGAAAATTAGTGTTCAGTTTTCAAGTACTTCACCCAAACAAACAGGTTGAGAAGTATATGATTTCAAAAGAAGAAAACAATTATACCTAATTGCTTCTTCAAACATAGAGAGAGTTTTCAATGTTGAAAGCATGTGTTCAGTCTCTACCAGCTTGTAAACTTTAATATTCTTTTTTTTTGGGGGGGGGCTTAATTACTTTTACTATTACTAACCACAACTGTCATCATACATACACAGAAAATGTACATCTAGATCAAAGAAAGTAAATTATTTATGACTTTTCCTCTTCAGAGCTAAACATTTTCACTGTGTCCTTTAATAGGCCTAATGTGTTCTTCATGGCATTATTTATAATGATGGTACACACTGACACATAGGAAGAGCTTTTGATGACATGAACGTACTTGTTCTTTTTTTTTCAAGTACAATTTTCTGTCTTTTACTCCCATCCCAGTCCACCCCTGCAGTGCTCCCCACCTCCCTCCCATTTCCACCCCCCCTTAATTTTTGTCTATGTGTCCTTTATACTTGTTCCTATAATCCCTTCCCTTTTTCCCCTGAAATCCCCTCCCCTCTCCCCTCTGGTTACCGTCAGCCTGTTTTCTATTTCAATGTCTTTGGTTATATTTTGCTTGCTTGTTTGTTTTGTTGCTTAGGTTCCTGTTAAAGGTGAGATCATATGGTATTTGTCTTTTACTGCCTGGCTTATTTCACTCAGCATAATGCTTTCCAGTTCCATCCATGCTGCTGCATAGGATAAGAGCTCCTTCTTTCTTTCTGCTGCATAGAATTCCATTGTGTATATGTACCATAGTTTTTTGATCCATTCATTGACTGATGGGCACCTAGGTTGCTTCCAACACTTGGCTATTGTAAATTGTGCTGCTATGAACATTGGGGTGCATAGGTTCTTTTGGAATGGTGTTTCAGGGTTTTTGGGATATAATCCTAGCAGTGCAATTGCTGGATCAAAAGGCAGTTTCATTTTTAGTTTTCTGATAAAATTCCATACTGTTTTCCATAGTGGTTGTACCAGTCGGCAATCCCACCAACAGTGAACTAGGGTCCCCTTTTCTCCACAACCTCTCCAACACTTGTTGTTTGTTGCTTTGTTTATGATGGCCATTCTGACTGGTGTGAAGTGGTATCTCATTGTGGTTTTAATTTGCATTTCTCTGATGGCTAGCGATATTGAGCATCTTTTCATGTGTCTCTGAATCCTCTGTATGTCCTTCTTGGAGAAATGCCTGTCCAAGTCCTTTGCCCATTTTTTAATTGGGTTGCTTGTCTTCTTGGAGTGGAGTCATGTAAGTTCTTCGTATATTTTGGAGATTAAACCATTGTCTGAGGTATCATTGGCAAATATGTTTTCCCATATAGTTGGTTCTCTTTTTATTTTAATGCTGTTTTCTTTAGCTGTGCAGAAGATTTTTATTTTGATGAGATCCCATTTGTTTATTCTTTCCTTTATATCCCTTGCTCTGGGGGACATATCAGTAAAAATGTTGCTGCGTGAAATAACTGAGATTTTCCTGCCTATGTTCTCCTCCAGGATTTTAATGTTTTCACAGCTTATATTTAAGTCTTTTATCCACCTTGAATTTATTTTTGTGTATGGTGTAAGTTGGTGCTCGAGTTTCATTTTTTTGCACCTAGCTGTCCAGTTCTCCCAACACCATTTGTTGAAGAGACTATTTTTACTCCATTGTATGGTGTTGCCCCCTTTGTCGAATATTAACTGACTGTAGTGATTTGGGTTTATTTCTGGGGTCGCTGTGCTGTTCCATTGGTCTATGTGCCTGTTTTTATGCCAGTACCAGGCTGTTTTGATGACGGTGGCCTTGTAATACAGTTTGGTATCAGGTATTGTGATCCCTCCTACTTTGTTCTTCTTTCTCAAAATTGCAGCTGCTATTCGGGGTCGTTTATGGTTTCATATAAACTTTTGAAGTGTTTATTCTATGTCTGTGAAATATGCCATTGGTGCTTTGATAAGTATTGCATTGAATCTGTATATTGCTTTGGGTAGTATGGACATTTTGATGATGTTAATTCTTCCAATCCATGAACACGGTATATGTTTCCATTTGTTTGTGTCT
>PVKM010014368.1:0-29126 GCA_004027735.1 Carollia perspicillata
GGCATCTTTGAAATTTAGGGCTGGACAAAGAATTCTCCCTTGGACTCCACACTGGAAGTACAATCCACACAAGGAAGAACTGGTAAGTGGGACTTCACCAAATTACAAACATTTGCTTTGCTAAACATTCTGTTAAGAGGGCGAAAAGACAGGCTGGGAGGAGATATTTACAAACCACAGTGCAACAAAGGGCTAGTATCTGAAGTAGAAGAAAAACTCTAAAAAAGTCAACAGTAAAACAACCAGATTAGAAAATGGTTAGGAAACATAAAGAGGCAGTTCACTAAAGAAGAGGTAGATGTTCAATATCATTAGCCACTAGGGAAATGAGATTAAACCGCGTATTTACCGGAATGGCTAACATAAAAAACAGTGACGACCCTGGTGCTGGTGGACACACGAACTGGAGACGGCCGCTCTGGGGAGCTGGCGGTTTCCTAGGAACAGATGAACCTGCAGCTCCCGGGGGGCTCGGCAGTGACGCCCCTGGGCGTCTGTCCTGGAGACACAACAGAAACCTGGGGGTGAGCGTTCCTGGCCTCTGTATTCCTGAAAGCCAGAAACTGGACACGACCCAGACGTCCTCCAGGGGTGACGGGTGACACGCGGAGTCCCCCGGCCTGTGGAGTCCCACTTGGCCACAGGAAGGAGTCGCCTGCCAGGACATGCTGCCCCCGGGAGCCTCTTCTGAGAGTCAGGCTGATGCAGGGGCCGGCACCCAGCGTGGACACTCGGTCTGATTCTGTGTGGGGGACACTGTTTTCTTCCTTTTTCCTTCTTGTTTTCTTTTTAATATTCTAAAATGCTTCTAGAGAGAGGGGAAAGGAGGGAGAAAGAGAGGAAGAGAAACAGCAGTGTGTGCTTGCTTCTCGTGACCCCTCGCTGGGGACCTGGCCTGCAACCCAGGCCTGTGCCCCTACTGGGAGTCGACCCTGCGGTTCACAGGCCAGCACTCAGTCCACTGAGCCACACCAGCCAGGGCAGGCATTCTTTTTTCTTTTTACACTGGGCTATAGGGTTTGTCAACATAAAAACCATGCAAACCTGTAGAGGATTTTTGTAAGAGCTTATTGGAGCCAAAGCTGATGACGTACAGCAGGGAGCAAGACCTCAGATGCCCAGAGCAAGTTTTGCAACTTCTTTCATGCCTTTCATTGTAGGGGGGACCCTAACGAAGATTCCATGAGGGTAGGGAAAGCGTGGCAGGTGGGGGGTCGGATTACAGGACAGCTGATAAGATCACGTGCTATCTCGGGGTGGGCGTTTCAGAGGGGCACTGACCTGGAGGCCCAGGACAGCGGGCAGTCCCGGCTTAGGGCACAGATCGACCTTTCACTAAAGAAGGTAGAGGCCTGGCGTGACTGCCCATGTGACCTGCCCAGCAGGGGTTACGATCTCTGTAACAGTTTTGAACAGATTAGCAGGAGAGTTGGGGGGTGCTAAGGAGAGGGGAGGTGGCCAGAGGGAGGTGGGGGCGGCATCAGAGGGCCACGAGAAGGGCCCCGTGCTGAGCAGTGCTCTGTGTCCAGCTGTGTCGGTGGCCGGCTATGCTGTGGGTCTGTTCGGTGTCACCCGAGGGAGGGGCTGAGTGGGACCTGGGGCCTGCCCACAGCAGTTCTCACAGCGGCACATAAACCCAAGTTACTTCGAGGTACAGACACTTGCTATTGGGTCAACTTCGTACTTGGTATTAGGTAGGAGTCTAAGAAGCGTTTATTTATTAACACTCCATCCCTTCTCTCGTGAATTTGAAGTGCTGGTTTACCCCACGCCCGTATAAAATGGGTCTCCCCGTGAACCCTTTCTCACGCACTCCTGCTCCTGCGTCAGCGCCGCACCGCTCTGGTTTTAGCGTCTCTGCAGAGCAGTTTCGTTATTGAAGAGATGCCGGCTGCTAAACACAGTCCATTGATTCATTGTCCACTGGAAAACTCTTCCGGAGGATTTAAGTAAACTTTTTTTTGCTTTGTACAAAATCATTAATGTTTTTGTAAAAATGTTCCACATACGTTAGGAAGACAGGAAACAGTGCAGGAAGGCACACAGGCATCTGCTCTAAAACTCACCCCAGGGCGCCCTCCAGATGCGAGTGCGTGCAGTTCAAGGTCAACGTCCCCGGCACCTGTTGGATCTCCTCCCCTTCCCCTCAGGCCATCTGTCCGACAGCGAGTGCCCTCCTGTGCTCTCAGGAAGCCCCAGCTCCGAGGAGCAGTTTGATGTGCAGAGGTGTATTGAGTGGATGGTTGACTGGATTGAGGTCAAAGACTGAGTTGGTGGCCAGAACAGAACGGGCTTCTGGGCACTGAGACCCTGCGGGTCCCCGTCTGGGGGCCAGCCTCGCCTCCTTCCCGTCCCTCGTCCCTTGCGGGAGTGGCTTGTTCTCAAAGTGTGTGTGGGCCAAGGGCTGGCTCTCGCTTTCACTTGGGCTGCCCCCGCCCGTGGAATTGACTTTTTGCTGGGATGAACCCCCAGAAAGGCTCTGAGGCTGCTCCGCAATCCCGAGGGTGCGTGGTGTTCACGGTGGCGGTGACCAGTGGGCGGGCCCATGGTAGCTAACGGAAAACAGAGGGCATTGAGCTGCTCCTTCGCAGCTGGCTTCTGTGGTGCTCGTGGGCGCTCCAGTCTGTGTTTCACTCTGCGCACTGCCCCCCGCCCCACCTTCGGCTCTGCGCCATGTTTCCTGGCAGGGCTCTGAGGGTCCGGCAGAGCACCTTGCACATCCAGAAGTGCCGACACTCCACTGGAGGGTGAGTCCGTGAGCAGACCGCATCGGTGACCGCCCAGTGTCTGTCCCAGGACCTGGGGGCCTCCTGGTCATTTCCACTGAGACACACGTTTTCCCCCTTCCCTTTCCGTTGTCCACAAGTGTCTACAAAGTGTCTCATTGATGCTCGACTTTGGGGACAGCAGCTGGTTGTGCTCCTCATGCCAAGTTGCTTAGAGCCACCTGTCCCGTCTTGCTTCCTGGCCCGCTCCCTCTGTTAATGAAGGCCTTAGCCACCACCTTTCCGATGGGAGTACTCCGGCCCCTTCCCCTCCCCCACTCACTGTGCACGTCCTCCATGTGCACTGTCCTCCCTGTAGGCTCACTGTCACAGCCCTGGGTTGTTGGCACCTCATCCTATTGTCCCTTTGTTCATTTGAAACCGGAAAAGCCGGTGTTCATGCTGCCTGTCATGACCAGGACCAATAAGTAGAGACAAGGATTGGATTTTTATAGGTGCTGTATTCAGATGCCAGTGGCTCTGTGTCCTGAACCTCTCCCCGCAAGCCGACCTCTTGGTAAGGCGCAGAGCGGGAGGTGAGGGGTCTGGGATGAAGGTCGGTGGGAGGAGAGTCGCAGTTGGCTTGTTTGGTGCTGTGGTTTTCTTTATCTGCCGATCAGTGGTTCTTTATTGGTGTTCTGGGCGTTCCCTCCCTGAGACACCAGGGCTCAGACACGGCCTCTGTCCCTGGCAGACCCCCTGGGGCCCAAAGACCGAACTGCCCCTGGACTCACACAGCCATGCATTCCAGTCCCTGGACCACCTGCCTTCCACATGGGAGTCGTGTGAGCCTACCAACTGTGGCTAAAACCGTTAACCCTCGAGCTCCCTGTTCCCTCGGTTCTCCCTCCACCTCTGTGGGGCACTCTGCGCTTCGTCCCTCTCCTGCCCTCGGAGTGGCCTTCTTGGAACACGAAGGAGCTATGTGTGCCCACCCAGGGGGTCTTCACACAGAAGCCGTGCCTTCTGGTAGAGATCCTTATCTCAGTCGGGGCCCCAGCCCTCCGGGCCAACAGACCCCCTTCTGCCTCCCTGAGCCGGGGGCGTGCCTGGGGACTACAGGGGCACCAGCAGCAGTGCTGGCTCTGGAGCCCAAAGGCCTCGTGTCCCAGTTCTAGTGTCGGCCGGCTGTCCTCACAGAGGTCCAATACTGGGCATTCTGGTCTCATTCTCTAAGAAATGGATACCATGCAGTAACCCAGCACATCACCCCAGGCTGCCAGGAGGAGCCACGAGGCAGATGCCTGGCAGAATGCTTTGTAAGGCCTCGCACACCTGAGGGGCGGCCTCGTGTGAGCAGCCTTTCTGGAGTGATTGTGTGAAACTCTCTGAAAGACACACACTACCTGTGTTGCATCACCTGTGACCGGGGCGGGGGGACCCAGTTCAGTGCAGCTCACGGTGTGGTGGGGGCTGGAGACACCCATGAGGCCCCCTCCCCCACCCTTGAGCCTAGAGAGCAGGAGGCTCTTTCCTGTCTATATTTGGTGGCATTGTCCCAGCTGTAGGGACGGGCCTGTGCAGGGAGGGCTGGAGGAGAACGCGGGCCTCTTTGCTGACTGGCCAGTCCGTGTCCCATGGGAGCGGGGGGAGTCATTTTCTGGGCACCCGCCAAAGTCTTGCTTCACCCAGCGGCTTGCACAGGGAGCAGCATTCCAAGTAAAGGGTCTGTTAGAGACAGCTGGGCTGGGTTTGTCCGGGGCAGTTGTGGCTTTTGTGGCCTTGAGACAGTCTGTGACAGAGCTGCCAGGACTGGCAGCCTCCTGGGGGGTGCGGGTCAGCTGGGGGCTGGGGTGCCGCAGGCTGAGCCTTCTTCGTCTGGGACAGAAGGGCCTACAGCAAAGCCTTTCTGTGCGGGTCAGACAAGACAGTGTCCCAACCGATGTGGCAGCTCCGGAGGCTGTGTCCTGAAAGCTGGAGTTGAGGCAGAGAGTGACATGGAGCATATGGGGGGCACTTCAGTTCCTCGTGGAAGGAGGTGGGGGTGGGAGGGAGGGAGGAAAGACGGGAGGGAGGGCAGATGCATGGGTCTGTGTCCCCCTTCGCCCGCGCTCCCTCAGCTGCTGTGAATGGGGCGTGTGTCCTGTCTGGTCTACTGGGCAGGATGATGGCTGGGTCCTCTGCTTTCACTTTTGATTCTTAGCGGGAAAGGGTACTTTGGTGACTTTCCTGGTTGATGGCCGAAGTTCCTTTTTATTGCTGTTAGCTCCAGGAGCTGGAAGTAACCCCTGCCTTTTAGGTTTCACCCTGTCGTTGAACTGTTTAGCCCAAGTGAGCCCAGAGAGGAGGGCCTGCCCTCAGGTGACCTTGCTCATGGGCAGCTGGGGGCAGCACTGGAGTCCCCAGTGCCTCACCTTGCTGCAGCCCTCTGCTTTGTGTGCCCGCGGCCTCTCTGGCCGTCCTTGATAGGACAGCGTGCCTCAGAGGTGCTGTGCGCCCTCTGTCTGAGGGGCTCTCCTGGGGGCACGTGGGCGGGCCTGGGTTTCCTTTCCTGCGGCCTCTGGTGGCTCAGCGTTGACCGCAGCTCCGCATGACTGAGATGCGGGGAGTCCTCCCGTCTGTGAAGGACCAGAGTGGCTTTCACCTCGGGGTTTCCTCGGTTTGGATGGGGAGGTCTCCCCCACTGGGTCCTTTATGCTATCAGCAGAACTATGAACACTTTTTAGGGGGCAGGGGCTAACCTGGCTCCCTCTACCTGGCTCCCTCGTGCTCAGTTCGGCTCCCATGGGGTGTTTGGTGAGTGCAGCCTGAGTATGAGCCCGGAACAGTGGTTTGCAGCCCCAGCCACATGGGGGCTTCAGAAAAGCCCATGCGCCCATGCCGCTCCCAGCTGTAGATTCTAGGGCAGGGAGCCTAGGCATCAACAGGCTGGAAAGGCTCCCCGGTGATTCTGAGGGACATGCAGTTCGGGAACGTGTATCCACGGGGAGCCGTCAGTCCTAGGTGACGCATGCTGTGTGTTCTGCTCTCACCAGCTTCCCATGGCTTTGGGTGGTTAAAGAACACAGTAAGGACAGATGTGGAGGTCTCTGTGATGCCACACCCTGCTAATGCCACCCCTGGACGTGTTCACCAGCTGTCCAGTTTATTCTGGTGTCTGCCCATTCTTTCGGTTCTCCATGGGAGCATGGCCTCAGCTCAGCAGGCAGGACCGCAGTAAGCCCGGTGTGGATCCACGGCCTGGAGTGCCCCGACCCCCATGTCCTGCCTGGTCAGTACCCGGCAGCTCACACACGCACCTCTTTCGGCACGGGCTGTTGGGTCGGGCCTGTCTGGGTTTTGCTAACTAGCTGTGTACTTTGGGAAACTTTTTAAACTGGTCAAACTGACTTCATTGGTGAAATGGGAACACAGGCGCCATCACCGTCTCTCACCACGTTTGGGGGTTGGGTGCAAATGCGCACGAAAGTGCTCTGCTCAGTGCCTGTGCCTAGCAAGGTGGCCGTCGCTGAGTCAGGATCGCTGTTTTTGCTGTGCATATTCAGAGCTAGTGAATTTGCCCAACAGGCTCCATCGATAGCCCTTGAACCTGGGATTTCCGGAGCTCTAACTGGCAGGGTCAGCGTGCCCCTCGGTACTGGCCTCCTGAGTGCCTCGACTCTCAAACACAGGGAGCCAGGCCCCTCTCATAACTGGGGCATCGCCCCTGGAGGCTGCCTGGTCTGCATGAGCAACCAGCCCTGGGGCTTTATTTGTTTCTCCTGCGTGACTTCTGGCACCAAAGGAGTCACTGCAGTGTCCCTCCGGGTATGTGCTTACACTGCAGAAGCTCTGCATTGGCCTCGCCCACCTGCTTCTCCCGCCACCTGGGTTTTTCTCCTGAGCGCGCATCGGTCCCGTACCTGTGTGTGTGTGTTCACCTGTTCCCCACTAGGTCCTGTCTGTATGAGGACTGTTGTCCTTGTCACTGCATTGCTCGCTCCTCTGCACTTTGCAGTGTTGGTGCTCACCAGATATTTAGCAAACGATAATCTAGCTGAACACAGGATAAACCCGCAAGTGAAGGTCAAAGCCGCATCGACCAAACAGAGTGAGTCAATTTGTTGATGCAAGTTTAAAATGTTTTAGTGCTAACTTAGTTCAGTAGTTCTTTTTTAAAAAAATATATTTTATTGATTATGCCATTATAGCTTTCCCATTTCCTCCCTTCATTCCCCTCCACCCTGCACCCCCCCTCCCAGCCACTCTTCCCCTCTTTAGTTCATGTCCATGTGTTATAAGTTCTTTAGCTTCTACATTTCCCACACTACTCTTGCCCTCTCCCTGTCTATTTTCTCCCCACTTTCTATGCTACTTATTCCCTGTACCTTCTCCCCCGCTCTTCCTCCCATTCCCCTGTTGCTAACCCTCCATGTGATCTCCATTTCTGAGGTTCTGTTCCTGTTCTAGTTATTTGCTTAGTTTGCTTTTGTTTTAGGTGTGGTTGTTAATAACAGTGAGTTTGCTGTCTTTTTACTGTTCATATTTTTTATCTTCTTTTTCTTAGATAAGTCCCTTTAACATTTCATAAAATAAAGGCTTGGTGGTGATGAACTCCTTGAACTTGACCTTATCTGAGAAATGCTTTATCTATCTGCCCTTCCATTCTAAATGAAAGCTTTCCTGGATAGAGCATCTTGGATATAGGTCCTTGCCTTTCATGACTTGGAATACTTCTTTCCAGCTCCTTCTTGCCTGCAAGGTCTCTTTTGAGAAATCAGCTGACAGTCTGATGGGAACTCCTTTGTAGGTAACTGTCCCCTTATGTCTTGCTGCTTCTAGAATTCTCTCCTTCATTTTAATCTTGGGTAATGTAATTATGATATGTCTTGGTGTGTTCCTCCTTGGGTCCAACTTTGGGACTCTCTGAGCTTCCTGCACCTTCTGGGAGTCTATTTCCTTTCCCAGATTGGGGAAGTTCTCCTTTACTATTATTTCAGATAAGTTTTCCACTTGTTGCTCTTCCTCTTCCCCTTCTGGTACCCCTATAATTTGGATGTTGGAACGTTTAAAGATGTCCTGGAGGTTCCTAAGCCTCTCATTTTTTTGAATTCTTGTTTCTTCATTCTTTTCAGTTTGGTTGTTTCTTTCTTCCTTCTGGTGCGCTGCATTGATTTGAGTCCCAATTTTCTTCCCATCCCTATTGGTTCCTGTGCATTTTCCTTCATTGCACTTAGCATAGCCTTCATTTTTTCATCTAATTTGGACTAAAATCAACCAGTTCTGTGAGCTTCCTGATCACCAGTGCTTTGAACTGTGCATCTGATAGGTTAGCTATCTCTTGGTCACTTAAAAGTACTGGCTCTGGGCTTTAATTTGTTCTTGCGTCTGAGCCATTTTTTTTTTGGTCTGGTTGCACCTGTTATGTAGTGAGGGGTGGACCCTTAGGTGTTCACCGGGGCGGGGCAACCCAGTCACTGGGTCATGATGCTGTATATGGGGGAGGGGTCAGAGAGGGAACAATGGTGCTTGCTCTGCTGTCTCTCTGATTTCAGTCCCCTCTACCGCTTCCCACAAGCAAATTGGGCCCTTCTGGTGCTTGTTCCTGGATGGGTGGGCTTGTGTACATTCTAGAACCCTGTGAGTCTCTCCAACAAACTCTCCTGTGAGGCTGGGAGTCTCTCCTGGCACCTCAACCCCTGCAAGTGTTTTCAATCGGTGCTTTTAGGTTTTATTTCCCGGCGCTGGGGCCCTGGGTTGTGCGGTCTGTCTCGCTGCCTGTTTTTGTCTGGTTTATCTGCCCACGAATGTGTGACCGCGGTCAGCCAGCCACCTTGCACACCTCACTGGGTCTGCTCATTGTCACCCCATGCCCGGGTCCTCCGGCCAACGCTTTTTCCTGCCGCGACTCTGCCCCTCTTACTGGTCTGGATGAATGGTTGTTGGACTTCCTATAGTTCATTTTCTGTCAGTTCTGGTTTTAATTTTTTTTCTGAATTATTGTTGTCCTTAATTTTGATTGTGCGAGGAGGCACAGTGAGTCTACCTACGCCTCCATCTTTGCCAGAAGTCTAGTTCAGTAATTCTTTATCGACTATCTCATAAGCTAGGCATTGGGGACAGGAAGATGGCATTCTATGATCCCTGCCCTCCTGGATGTGCAGCCTAGTGGGTGGACAGACACACGGACATGTGGCCGTAACATAACTCTGCTAAGTGTCAAGATGAAGGAGGCGCTCTGCACACGTGGAGCCCGGAGCGGGGCTTGTATCATCACGGGCAGCAATGAAAACGTCCCGAAGGCCCTCCCTGCACAGCCACGCTGGTGCGAGTTACAGCCAGGGCCCCTTTTGAGTAGGCGCTCAGCAAGCCTGGAGCAGCTTCAGCGCGGATGGGGTGGCTTTTGCCTGGGCCTCAGTTTTCTTTCCTTCATGAGAAAGACCACTGGGCCAGAGGCCAGGTGAGGAGGTCTGGTTTGGGCTCTGTCACGGATCAGGCCGTTTCCTCCCATGGCCGGGGTGTTCGGTCCCTCAGCTGTCCAAGGATGCCGGGCCATCTGATCATGACGGCCATGCCGAGTGCTGACTTCAAGGCTCATCGTGTCACCCCATCTCCCTGGGGGCGGGGGAGGAACCTCACTCGAAGAGGGCCTTGTTTACCTACAGTTACTGGGACTTTGCCACCCAGTTTGGGGCCAGGGCCTCGTCTGCGAGCCCAGGAGCGGGTTGGTCTGTCCGGTGCTCAGCTGTGAGGAGAGCGCGACCGGGCAGGCTTTCCTCGATGGGCGCCATGTTCTCAGTGCGTCTCAGAAAACATCGTTTAACGGCCCAGGTGCTGGACTTGCAGTACCGTTTGCGTACCCCCGGGGGATGTGTCTCAATGCCTTACTTACTTGTGAATGCCATCGCAACACAATTGATGCGTTGGCTCAGAAAGAGACAGGACTGTTTGGTTCCTGCCAAACTTTGCCCACCTCACCCTGCACAGAGAGAGTCTCATTTGGTTCTGAGGATGTTAGCGGTATTAACTCACCGAATTCTCATCACGACCTTATGGGGGCGGTCTCCTACTCTCATGACCCTCCTCTGACGGATGAGGAAACAGAGGCACAGAGAATTAAGAAGCTCGGCCGCAGTCACAGGACTGGTGAGCGGTGGCACTGGCATGCGACCCCAGTGTTGGACCCAGAGTCACTCTCGTAGCCACCGCTGCAGAGCTGCCTGCTCGCCACCCCTGCCCCCGTGTGCCATCTTCTAGGGAATCGGGACCCTGGAGCTCGTGCGGCCTCGTCACCGCCGTGTCCCCAGCGCCTGGCACCACACGCAGCACAGAGCGGGCCTTTGCAGGATGGCGGAGTGAGCGTCCCTGAACTCTGATACCTCATCTCTATGCTGGGCTCGCATACCTGTGTTCTCGTTTGACCCTGACAGGGGTCAAACAGTTTGACAGTGTGCGGTGGGGAGGGTTTTCCTCCCCTTCTGTAGGTGAGGACATTTCCCCCATGAGAGACATACGGTAGATTCACAGATTAAACTCTGGGCTCTGTACCCCAAGTCCAGGGAGCTTTTTGTCTTTTTTCTCAATGTTCGGGTTCTTCTAAAACTCCACCCTTCGGTGAGGGGAACCAGGAGAAGCACAGGTCGGAGGCTTTGTGGCCCTCAGACTCGGTGGGCGGGAAGGCCCGACTTGTGCCGACACCGCGGATCGCTAAGATCTCTGCCACAGCTCCCCAGAACAGACATCTTCGCACCGACCCGGCCACTCCTGCTTACAGCCCCTGGGCGGTCAGGTTGGCTGCCTGCGCTCCACTGGACAGAGGTTTGTGTTCTTGGGCACAGAATTGGAAATCTCAATGACATCGATATGGTTTTTGTCTCTCTTCCTCAAATGCTGTTATTACTTCAACATTATATTGGAAAGCAAATTATGGTTTATGGTATACGTACCTCTGGGCTTGTCATCATGTTGGAAAGGGCTTAAACTTGACTCCATATGGAAAAGCGCTGCTTGGACTCTGGGCGGGGCTCTGGGCCGTGTCCCCTGGTGGCCTCCAGGGCTCCCTGCTCCTCATCTCTCGTCTGTGCACAGGCCCGGTCAGCCTCCCCTGTTGCAGGGCACACAACAAACACAGGGATGCTCGGCTATGACAGAGAAACTGAGGAAAAGGCATGCACCACGGAACCGAGCCCAGGTGGCGCTGTGTAGACAGCTGGTTCCTCTGCCTTTTCACGGCGTCGGGGGACCAAGCCAGGGCATGGAGTCCGCCCAGCAGCCCCATCTGCTCATGTTGTCATTTGCTGTCATCACAACAGCAGCAGCTGAAGGGACAGCTTGCCTTGATTTGCATATTTGGGTGTTTGTGCTATTTATAAACAATTAGAAATGGCACGGAATCCTGTTCGTGGCAAGCTGACAAGTTCAGCCAGACGCAGGCCAGTCTGCCACGTGGTCTGCATGGGCGTGGGCACACAGCATTCAGATAAGCAGGCACACTCATCCATGTTCGGAAGTTTCTCTTAAAAACAGGCATCTGGCCATTGGCCAGATGGTGTCCGGGCTTTCCCAAAGTGCGAGAGTTTGACCATTAGACACGGGAAACCTGGAGCTGCCTTGAAGCTGCATAGTTTTTATGTGTCCCCCCACCTTTTTCCATCATGAGGACAGAAGAATGGGGGGACTATCAGTTTACATGGGCTCCTGACACAGTTGATGTGCCTCGTCCTTCCTTTGGCGTCCTAGTCCCTCTTTACATCCCGCGATGTCAGCCTCTCCGTGTGTGGGAGAGACAGCCTTCCTCCCCTTTCCCTGCTCTGGAGCGCTCACCACCATTCGGTGGGTGTGTCTCTGCCCTCAGCAGCCTGGGCCCTCAGGAGGCCACACGCCTGCTCCCGCACCCCCTGCTCCATCAGCCTCGCCTGTGCGCAGGCGAGGCTGTGTTCCTCTAGTGAATGGGTTCCAAAGCCTTATTTAGCTCCCCTCTGCCGTGCACGACAAGGGCTTTGGAAAAAGCAGTGTGAACAGGGATGGAGGGTTGTAAGCCATGCGGTTTCCCAGGCCACTCCTGGGCGATTTGTCATCCCAGGCAGCTCCCCTGGGAAAGGCGAGGTGCTGGAGTGGACACAGAGGCTCCTTCAGCGAGGTGGGTAGCTCAGCGTCCCTGTTGTCCGCCTCTGGCCATGACGCCCGCAGGGGGTGAGTGTCTGTGGAAGCAGCTGCCTGTATCCCAGGGTCCCTCGTGCACAAGGAAAACAAAGCCACAGGGAAGGGAAGATCACCAAGACAGAGCTGGGGCCAGCATGTCCCTGGGTTTCCCAGAGGCTTTAGACCGCATGTCCTTGTTGATGCTAACACATACCCTCTTCCTTGACACCGAACGAGGCAGAGGACGTGCTCTGGTGTCACAGGAGCGGAGGGAAGACCCTGCCGCCTCCGGTAACCTTCATGAGCCTTGGCCTAGTGTCAGAGAAAGTGGTGATTTTTCGCCATGATGTCACCTTGCACAATGCCTTCAGTTTTCTCCTATGTTTCATGAAACAGGTAAGGCAATAGGAGGAGTTTGGAAACAGCAACTTTAGAGTAAAGGAAAAAAATCAGACCAGGGAATCGCCATTTCTCCGCTAGTCCCAGTCTTGAAGGGCAGCGTCTCAGACCCTCTCTGAGGTGTAGCCTGGGTCTCAGTGGAGACCTCGAGGCCTGCCAGGACCCAGCACCCACGGTTTCAGAGCAGCAGATGCAGCGCCTGCTCGACCTCCAGGAGCCAGCGGCCTCATTAATTTTACATTTGAATGACGGCAGGAGCAGATGGCGAGGGGCGACTACTCATATGTGTGGCCGCTGAGAGCTTTTCCCTCCTAGCCTTACTGGGACCTGAGACTGGCTAGTCCCCTGGAGAGTTTTCTGAACCCTGCCCAGCTGCTGGGTTCTTTTCTGTCCTGGTTCCAGGAGGGCTGCTCCTGTTGTCGTCAGCAAGACAGATTGCTGGTTGCTTGGAATCACGGACGCTTGTTTGCACCCAAAATCTGAAGCAGAGTTATCAAAAGATGGTCTTCTCTGTTGCGTTTCCAATGTGGGTGGTGGGTTTCAATGTCACATAAGCAAATTGTGACTTCTTTAATAGTCAGTTGCGCATATTGCTGATGATGTCAGAGGTGTGTCCCCGGCCTCGTTCACCCAAGGCAGAGAGCCTGGACACGTGAACCAGTTTGCTAAACGACTGTCTGGGAGTGACACTGAGCCCCAGGGAGGAGCACCGGTTAAGCAGCCCTCCCTCACTCTGTCTGGGTTTGGGATTCACATCAGGATTGGCAGAGCTGTCCCAGCCTTGGTAAGATCAGAGCGGCTTGCTGGGAGGGTCCATTCCTGCTTCCTCCGGTCAGCACAGGCCCTTCCATGGGGTGCACCTGCCCCCACCCCTGCCCAGTGAGGGCCTGCTGCCCAGGCGGAGAGCAGTCTGGCTGGCCGGGCACCCAGTGTCTGGTCCTGCAGGCCAGGTGCCACGGTGGACCCGGAGGTGCTGTCATCAGGGTGCTCTGGGTGCTCGTCATGCGTGGAAAGCTGTGGAAATGTATGTGACACCCCATATCACCCCATATCTGGGGTCAGAAGTCAGGGCTGCATGCGGCACGATGGCGGAGGGCAAGGCCTTACAGGGCTGTGGGCTCTCTTAAAGGAGTGCTGTCCTTGCCTCCCTAGGGGCACATGGGCACATGGCTATGTGTTTATGTCATGTATGAATTTGCCTTGTAGTCGGGCTCCGAGTGACAGGGTTGCAGTCTTCCCCAGATAGGAGGCTTCGAAGTGCACTCAGCACAGAAACCTCTCGCTGCACAGAATGAACTTTGCATGCGCCGAGTGGGACAGGGGTGCCAAAACCCGGTGGCAGCACCGAAGGGTGGGGCTGGTGCGGGAACGGGCGGGGGACACGAGTCCGCCTCAGACCCCGGCGCTGGTTTGCTGTTGCATTTGAACCAGTGGGTTTCTTGATGTGTTTCTCTAAACTGTAGACCTCGTGTTCTCTGATTTCTGTATAAATTTATTCCACCAGTCATTGGCTTTGGTGAATTACCGCCTCATCGTCATGGAACAGTCCTCCAGGGTTGAAATGGGGCCATGTTTATCCATTTCTGTGGTTCTTGGTTGTTCACTTTTAAAGTTGTGCGTATAGTTTCTCGTTGGTTGCAAGAAACTATTTCAGAAGCATGTTTCTGCGGTGTATTTTTATTTGTTTGTTTGTTTGTTTATTTTAAGACTTCATTTATCCATCTTTGGAGGGGAAGGGAAGGAGAGAGGGAGAGCAATATCAGTGTACAGTTGCCTCTCGTGTGTCCCCTGCTGGGAACTGGCCTGCAACCCAGGCATGTGCCCTGACTGGGAATCAAACTACAGTTGTTTGGTTCGCAGGTTCGCGCTCAATCCACTGAGCTACACCAGCCAGGGCTACATTTATTTATTTTTAAAGGCTAGTTGGGTTAGAACCTACTTGGAGTGAGTGGGGTGGGCGTGGGAGCAGTGACGGTCCACTACCGCTGCTCACTCCAAGGACAGGGCGGAAGTAAGTCCTGCCTCCTGCAGGGCGACCTGCCTCGCCATCTCGGGGGCCCCTCGTTTATCTCAGCGCACAGGTCAGGCAGGGAGAGAGACCGGCCATTCCAGCGCAGGGGTGCGCGTGCCAGCAGGCCACCAGGAGCGACAGAAAGGTGGCGTTTATACAGGAGTGTGACTGCCTTGTTCTTCTCGGGCAGGCGGACGTGCCCATGTCTGTGGCCCTGCCTCCCACATTGCCCTCTGCAGCATTCCAGAGTTCAGGGCAGCTGGTGGTCGCTGCCATTGTCCAGAATGTCCTTGTTGCGGGTTCTAGTACATCAGGATTTATCATGTGTTCACTCCATAGCAGCAGCTGTTCCCAGCCACACGTGTCAGCAGGTGCTCTCCTGGCGGTGTGGTTGGAGGTGCTCACTCCGGCCCAGGTGGAGCAGAGTAGGTGAGGCTGGGTCTGTCGGATCAGGAGAGACCGGACACTGCTGGGTGCCTGTGGCCACGTCACTTACTGGTCACTGTTCTACCTCTCGGTCAGGCCTGATGGGCTCTGGAGCCTCTGCACACATGCGCGCGTGCACACACAAACACACTTTTCTAAAAGACCCAAGCCCCTCTGGCAGCTGCCCTCAGCAAGATCCCTTTTTGCCACCACTGGTTAAAACAGCCCTCTGTCAAAATGCCCATCTCTTTATTTCAAAATTCCCTGTCCTTTCCACTTAGTTGAGAACTCTCTAAGGGAAGGCTGTGAGCCATATATCTAATTTTTTTGATCCTCCCACTGCCAATCACGCTCAGATACCAGGTCAGCCAGGGCTGTTCAGTGTTCCATGGGCGGAGAGGGGGGTCCCCTGGGTCGGCCACGGGGAAGACAGATGGGCCCCAGAGGGAGGTGGGCTTGGGGTGCTTTTCCAGCTCTCTCATTCGGAGTAAGTCGGCCTTAAGGGAACAGCAGTACAGAGAGTCCCTGTGCACCCTTCCTCCAGATCTCCCCAGCCTTCTACGACTTTCGCACTCTCTCTGTGTGCACAACTTTTCCCCGGAATCTCAGAGAGTAAAGGACAGGCTGTTGGGTTGGCGAGGGGGTGGAAGAGGAGCTGTGAGTGCAGAGCGCCTCTCCCGGGGCCCAGGGGGACGGCAGGGTGGCATGGCCGGGCTGGACAGTGAGGGAGGGGCGCTGGGCTCGGGCTGCTGCACTTTGAGAGGAGACCCTGTACAACTGGCCAGTGGGTTGGGTGACAGGGCTGAGAGGAAGACGGGTGGCTTCTGGGGTTTGGGCCCTAGTGACTGGAGGAGTGGCAGGACCATGGTTGAGACGGGGAACCCTGGCAGCAGTGAGTCTAGGCTGGTTCAGGCTAACTCTGAGGTCCAGGTAGGTGCAAGGCCAAGACGTGTTGGGGAAGAACGCCAGAGAGCAAGAACCCAAAGAGCTGGAATGGAGCACTTCGTGAAGACAGAGCTGGCTGATTCCATCACCAAGTACAGCGAGCACTCCGCAGGCACAGTGGCCCCCACGCGGTGGGCGCTGTCAGCTCTGGTTTTGAGACGCAGACCCGCAGTCTTCCTGCACTTACTGCTGTTGGTGCACAGCGGCCAGCCAGCCTGCGGCGGGGATGACACTGGGCCGAGCTTACGTCCTGTCACTCACAGTCTGTCGTCGCTGTCCTCTGCCATGTGTTGTCATAATTCTTTATCGCCACCCCCTCTCGTTTGTCCTGCAAGTGTGTCTGGCTGCATTCCTCTGGCAGGTTGGATGTACGGTCAGTTCCCCCAAGGAGCCTCGGACTGAGCGGAGTTGGGGGCAGAGGTCTAAGCTGAAGCTGGAGGTTTAGGATGGGGGAGTAGAGGAGGGTGAAGAGGGAATAAACGGTGATAAAACATCTCTTTAGTCTTGGGTTACACTGTGTTCTCTGTGGTAGTGGGCCCTTTGGGCTAACCATGAAAAGCAGTGCTTGTGGGAAGGACGCGTGTTGGTGTCTCAGTGGTCTAGTGGGAGGGTCGTCTTCTGCCTTACTGAAGCGAAGCCGAGTGAGCGGGCCCTGCTAGAGTGGCCCATGTGGTTGAGGGGTGGCCCCACAGGAGCCGGGGTCCCTGGGCAAGTCATCTGGCCTTCCTGAGAGTGAGTTGGCTCATCTGCGAAGTGATACCGTCTGCCCTGTATTGCATTGTTATTTTAAAAACTTCAATGTCTTGTTTGGAGGAGTTTTTATAAGCCCCAGTTGACCCTTGAGCTGTGGGAGTTGGGGGCCCCAACCCCTGTGGGGTCGAGAATCCACGTGTAACTTCTGATTTCCCCCAAACTTCACCACTAATCGCCTGCCGTTCACCAGAAGCCTACCCCATAGCACGAGTTGTCGGTCCGCACGTATGTTCACGGGGCAGGGCAAAAGGGGGTTACAGCTCTGTGTGAAACACGGAGCTTGTTCTTGTATTACTGTTATCTGTTAATTATCGTGCCATTTCCCAAACGAACAACTGCAAACTGCCTCTGCCCACCCTATTATAGACTGCGGTCTGGCAATAAAGCTGGAGAAAAAAAGGTTATGAAGAACATCAAGGGAAGAGAAAGTACATTTACAATATTTATTGGAAAAAGTCTGTGTATAAGTGAGCTCACGCAGTTCAAACCCATGGTTTTCAAGGGTCCTGTAGTCCTTACAGTGGGGACTGTCCTTTAGTTTTCTTTTCCAGATGATAATTGTTCTGATGACAATGATGATGTTGGCAACAGTCAAAATTTGTTGAGGACTTCTGTGCTAATTTCCTCACCTAGGGCATTAAGAGAAAAGTGACACAGAACCTGGTGACAAGGCTCCGCCCCTTCGCCCCGGGCTCTCCAGGTACATCTCAAACTGGAAAGTGGTGGGGCAGTGTCCCGGTCTCTTCACACCGGCATCTGTGCTCCCTGTACCCAGACGGGGCGGCCCCACCTTATCAGACCCGGAATCTCAGGCGCCCCGGGGCGCAGTGGCTCCCAGCCTTGAAAGGTTGTTGTGAGATCAGCAGCTGTCTTTAGCTGGCTTCCATTTGCACACGGACACGTGTCACCCACCGTGGTGCCTACCGCCCTCCCCCACCCACACACACAGGAGTGGGCTCCGTCTGCCAGGAGCAGGGCCAGCCGGACAGCCGCCTCTCAGCCCCGTCCCTGGGGGGAGCCTGTAAGTGGGGGTTGGTGCAGGTGGAGCCTGGCCTGGGCTCTTTGGAAAGACAGACGGTGGGAACCCAGTTGTTCAGGCGCCCAGCTGCGGCCTTCTGCAGTGGGGCTGTGTCCCTCAGGGGCCTCAAGTGGTCGGATTCACATAGAGCAGTTCTGAGTCGGTGGGTTCAAGAAGAGATCATGCTCACATTGACTCCCAGTGACGCAGGTCCAGCCCCCTTAGCAGGAAAAGGGTGACACTTATGAAGAAGCTTAGGCCTCTGATCGAGAGCTGAGGCCCCCGTGGCTTCAGCGTTCACTGGGCCGGCTTTCAACCAGGGCCGCTCCTGCCTCTGAACCCCCCGGCCCTGAACACCCTAGGCAGAGGTGAATGAGCTTCTTTCAGAAAGGGCCCCGTCGTGAACTGTTGGGCTTTGAGTCTCGGTGGCAACTGCTTTACTCTGCTCTGTGTCCTGAGAGCAGCCGTGGGCAAGATGCATGTGAGTGGCTGTGGTGGTGTCCAGTGAATTTTACTGACGGAAACAGGCTTTGGGCCAGGCCTGGTGTTTGCCCCGACACAGATGGAGGAGGGCATGGGGAAGTGATGCACGAAAGCGAACCCTAACTGCCACCGACTTGTTTTGGATGGGGCTGGGGCTCAGGCCCACCGTTTGGAGCGTGTCTTCAGGGGCCTCTGCTCTCCTGGCTGCTGGGCTGGAGTGGGGACCCAGCTTCCATGGGAGACGCAGGCACTCATGGGGTTGCAGGTGGAGGGTGAGTGTGGACAGCGGCATTCCCGGTTCTTTAAGGGGCCATGCTACAGATGCCTCCCTGGGCGTTGGAGACACCCCATCAGACTTGGGGGTGGGGCTGAGGGCAAGGCTGCTCACAGCGCAGTCCCGTGGGAGCTGCTTGGACACGCAGGCTCCTGGGCCCCTCCCAGATCTGCGGAACAGGGTCTTCGTTCTCACCGGACCCCCACTGGGCTGCACCCCACGGAAGTCAGGGAGCACTGCTTTAGGGCACGGAGGGCAGAAGGGAGACTTTCAAAGTCTGTTTCTCTTCAGCTTTTTGATTCTGAAAGTAGAGCAAAGCAGCCTCAGAGCTGTGCGGGCAGCTGTGTGTGCTTTCAGACGTCTCAGGAGTCACGGCTGGATGTCGTGCTCCTGACAGAAAGGGGGCATCGGACCCCAGTGGGTGCAGCAGAGCCATCTGGACTCGTCAGTTAAAACCATGAGGCTGGAGTTACTGCCCCTGCAAGGGGAAGCCCTGCCCCATCTCCTTGTGCCTTCATTTCCCCCGAGGAGAGCTTTATGGCAGCTGCTGTGCAAAGCTCTCCCCCAGAGACGCCCTCCTCCCCTCTGTCCTGACTGTTCGCAGGTCTCTCTAGCTTGAATGCAAGAGATCATGCTTGTTTTACTTATCTTTGTATGCCCCACACTTAGGTACCCAAACATTTATGCAGTACCTTTTTAAAAGTAAATATTTAAAGTATCTTACAATAAATAGAGCATAACTCAAATGTTTCTTTCCATCTTCCTATTGCTCTCATTCTTCATGTTCTCTTGACCAGGCCTGCCTCTTTCTGCCCGACCTCTCCCCACACCAGTTCATCCTTAACGCTAATTAAGCGTTAAGGGATGATTCCCTGGAATCATCTTTTAAAAATGGAGATTCTTCGGGGCCACTTTTTCTGAAAGCCTCCTGCAACTCGCCTACTTGTGGACAGTGGTTCGTGGGCCCAGACGGGTCTGGGTCTCCCTAGTGAAGCCTGGAGCATCAGGGGCTCGCCTTCAACCTGAGCGTGGTGCCTTGCCCCTGGCTGGTGTTCAACAACTCACTGCGGAGTTCAGCTGGCCGGATGGAAATGGGATGAAAACGCTTTGCTCTCAGCACCACATTTAAAACTTTCGTGGGCAGCCAGCTTGCTTTGCAGCGAGAGCCCTGCCCTGCCAGCCTGGGGATCAGCTTCAGGCTCGGGCATCTGGCCCCTGCGGTGCTGTGAGGGACACATATCGTTAGCAGGCACACGTATGGGTCTGGGGTTCGTCCTTTGCTTTCTACCAAACAAGGGTGTTTTCTGCTCAGGCTTGAGTCACCCATCTGCATGCTAGCCCAGCTCAGATGAATCATGACATCGTCCCCGAACAATGTGCTCTGCGGGTTTTTACAGCAGCTCCTTTGGGGGCTCCTCCTGGCCTGAACAAATCCAGAGAGGCAGGTTCTCAGGGCTCAGTGCAGACACACACCCACAGACCCTTTTCTTGGGCAGATGGGTTCAACTCAGCCTCCAGAGCCGCTGCTGAAACCCAGCTTGCTGGTCGGGGTCCTGTTCAGACCCAGGGTGGAGGACAGCACAGACCTCACTTTCTCTTTTCACATTCAGATCAACCCAGTGCTGACACGCCTCTGACTCTCTGAAGTCTGGGCTTATCTTGCTGGGCACACAGCTGTTGTCACCCTGTGTCCTTGATGAGGGCGCTAGGACCAGAGCGGCGTGGCGACATGCACTCCGAGTCCTCCGGTCAGTCAAGGATGGTCACCTGGGGGCTGTTGGGATTTTAGGTGTGGTCTAGCTGAGGGAGCTTTCTGACCGCCCAGCATCCAAAGCCGTGCCACCTGCCCCAAGATTCCCCACTCGACCTTCAGGCCACCCGAGGGGGCTGTGTGCAGAGGCCCATGGAAGTGTTTGGGAGAGGCTGTAGTAGAGTCCCGACTGCAACCCTGTAAGGGGAGCTGTGCTAGCCAGCGCCTCGCGTCAGCGCAGCTGCTGGCTCTGTGCCGCCCGAGTTCCGTGTCCCTAACCAAGCACACCTCTCAGCACGCCCACCTGGGGCCCGCAGACTCAGCAAGGAAGGGCCCTGAGCAGGCAGGCATGAGCCGGGGCAGGGAGCTCGTCAGAGCTGGTCTCTCACCGCGCCGATGTGTCTGTTCTAAGGATATCACAACGGACGTAGTTCCTAGGTGGGGCTGCCTCTGGTATTTTCCTCTGTGACTTTTTTCCCAAACAGATCTCAGGAATTTTGCTCTGGCGGAGACCCATAAACAAACAAGTGAGTTCAGCAAACACATATTGAGTGTCTGCTGTGTCACAGCTTCCCATCCAGCGTTGTGCTGGGCGTGCTGGGTGCAGAGAGAGGTCTCATGGACGGAGGTCCCTGCTGATGGGTGAAGGACATGGACACATTCATCCGTCACCACGACACACTGCGCAACACCAGTGAGGCGGGCTGTGGCGCTGGCACCCGAGCTCAGGGTGGAAGGGCAGATGCTGGGGGCAGCTGGTAAAGGGGTGGTCAGGGTGTGATGAGAGGGCACACCTGCGGACAGTAGCGGCGAGTGCCAGGGCCGGCGCCAGCAGCCACCCCTGGCTGTGAGTGGGAAGCCACCTTGTTCCAAAGAGCCACGGTGTGGCGCACGAGGCGAGAGGGGCTGGACGGACTGGAGCTGGCAGCGGCACCGACGTGAGGCCACTGACAGGAAGAAGGTAGGGGATGAGGTCAGTTTTCCGAAAAGCAGGTTGGCCCTGGGGCCAGCCACGTGTCACAAACTATGTCTTAGTTGGAGCCTCAGTGTGGCCCGGTGGTCCCCAGCGAGGGACACGAGATGGGGTTTTGTGAAACCAGTCCCCAGCAGCCCAGCCTGTGGAGACAGCGTGAAGAGTGCGTGTGGGGCAGGCAGGCAGTGGAAGTGCTGCTCCCCAAGGTCACGGGCGGCCCGCAGAACGGAGGGCATGCGGTCCACCGGCCGGGCCTCGCTCCCTGGGAGCTCACGAGCTCACGCTTTTGTTTCTGTCTCATTGCCTCCACCAGTCTTTTCTTTTGCATCTGATCCCAAGTCACGGTGAGAAAACCTTTTCCCACTCCCCGGTTTACCTGCTGTTTCCTCAAGGACTCGAATGCTTTCATTTGTTGATATTTTGATTCTCAAGTGTCTCTACATTTTTTTTTTCCTGGTATATGATGTCAGGTCAGTATTCAGATTTATTTTATTGGATTTTTCCCCATTGCTACCAGTTGTCCTAACTCTACCCGTGAAGCCTGTTGTTTTGCCATTGGTTTGAGCCACCGCATTTATCAGTGCTATGTATCGCTTGGCAGTTAGATGGGGTGGCCTTGGTCAGGGCCCTTACTTGTGGAGGGCGTTGTAGACTGCAGAACAGGGCGTCTGGAGAGGCTCCCACAAACCAGCTCTTCTTGGACATGTTAGCTCAGCGCGTTTTGGTCTCAGAATGTGGACTGAAGACCCCAAAGAGCTTTTGTTTATGTGGGGTGCCTGTAGCTATTTACCACACAGAGTTAGAAACTGGCAGATCCCTAGGATACTAACTTACTGAAGAAATGACACATGGTCATGAAAAGTGACTCTACTCACCAAAGGAGGCACTGCTTGTGTGCGCGTCACTCACTGTGTCTGCAGGTGTGCCCGCGGGATCCGGCTCGTCAAGGCGAGCGGGGTCACTGGAGCCCTTGTTCAGGGGGAAGCGCATGAGATGGGCGGGCCCCACACAGACATGGGCTCGGAGAGGGCAGTGCTCGGTGCCCTCTCAGGAAAGTGTGACTCTTGCTCCCTGCCACTGCCCCAGGACCCAACGCGTGCCGGCCTCTGGGAGGCTGACTGTGGGCAGGACTCCGAGGCTGTGCCAGACCGGACACTTCGCTCTGTCAGGCTCGGGTGCATCGGCCTGAGCGGCACGTTAGCTGGCTCGCACCCGCGTGTGACCACATGATGTTGTGGCTCACTGAGTTGGGTGCACCTTCCCAACTTTGACACACCGCGCTGTGCGAAACCAGAAAGCCACGCTTTCTGCCCAGACAGCCGCTCTGCCTCGCCCACAGCGGCGGTTCGCATGCACTGCCCACCTCACCCCACAGGGTGTTTGAAAGGCCTGTCCTCGGGGGTTGAGATTTCACAGAAGCAGGGACCCTTACTGCTCCCTCAGAGCCATTGGAGGCACTCCTGAGTGAGAGCAGCATTTGTTTTTGTTTTCGTGCTACAAGTGTGTGGTGGGGACACAGCGACCACAGTGTGGCTGGTGTCACTGCTGTGGCTCAGGACAGCAGGGGAGCCACCTCCATACTGGCACAGTTCATGCAGAAGAAGGCGGGTCCTATCTTCACACGAAACTGGCTTGGCCTTGTAGACCCCATGAGAGGCGTCCGGAGTCTGCCAGAGGGCAGCGGCAGGGATCAAAAGGAGTGGATATCAGCCCCGTAGTCCAGCCTCGTGGGTATTAGGCACCAGGGGGAAGGTCCTAGAAGGAGGAGACAGGCTCTCGGGACCCGGGACCTGAGCATACAGTTCCAGTCCCCTCAGCCTGCAGCAGCACCCCTTGCTCACAGGAGAAATGCATGCAGTTCTGGGGGTGGAGCCAGCCCTGCCGTAGCAAAGGGCCGGGTGTGAGTTTCTAAAGCCATGTCCTGGTGGTTATTTGAAAACTACTTGGCATTTGAAACTACCATCTCCTTCTTGACATTGAAATTTAATATCACGCAATTTGACAGCAAATGGCGATGTCAGGCTCCGGGGTCGTGACTCCATCTGCTGGCACCGTGGCCTTGGAGCCGCTCCCAGCTGTGCACTCCGAGCAAAGGTGAAGGAGTAGCCCGTTTGCCCGGAGATGATGCGCAGATCTGTCAGTCAGTCTGGTTTCAGCAAACTTGGTTTTCATGCTTGGAATACTCTGTTCACTCATTAAGCTGAAAATGAAATGTTTTGAGTGAAATTTAGCATTTGTATGTTGACATTTGCAAACCAGGGGTCTAATAGTTCCTTCCTTCTTTGTTTGCAGCAATGGAAGAGTTAATAGTTGAACTTCGTCTCTTTCTGGAACTTCTGGACCATGAATATCTAACGTCAACTGTCAGAGAGAAAAAGGCAGTCATCACTGACATCCTGCTGAGGGTCCAGTCGGCCAAAGGTGCGGCTCCATCACACACCAGCCTCTCCCCCAGGCTCGTGTGCCTCTGAACCTTCTTCCGTCTCACCGTTTTCTGAGACATGTCAATCTGTTTGCTCACTTTTGGGTTTGTTTAGTCATCGAGTTGTCACTTTGGGTCTTACTGTGTGTGGGTGCTGTGTCAGTCTCTCGGTACAGAAAGAGAAGGCCTTTAGGAAACGCAGGGAACAGGGGGTGTGCTGGGGGCCCCAAGGGCACTCCGGCATTCAGAGTTTCACTGGGAGGACTAGCACGTGGTTGTACTTTCTCACGCCCGGGGTTTATTACGAGTGGTGGGAGGACACAGCCGGGGTGTAGGGAGAGACACGGGTGCAGTCTGGAGGATTCTGAGCACAGCCTCCTCTTGCTGGCTGTCCCCAAGTGTCACCCAGAGCGCACCCCTCCCTTAGCAGCAGAAAGGCAGCGGCCTGTGTGCCGTCAGAATTCCAGACTCGCAGAGAAGCAGGGTTGTTAGGCTTCTCCAGGGAAACAGAACTGATAGGAGAGGGAGAGGGAGGAGAAGAGGGAGGGAGAGACAGAGAAGATGAGACTAACTTTAGGGGTTGGCCCATGAGGTCATGGAGCTGAGAGATCCCATGGTCTCCCTGCAGGAAGAGAGCCGGGAGAGCGGGTATGGAGCTCAGCCTCAGTCTGCAGGCCTGAGAACCGGGGGGCTGGTGGTGTAGGTCCTGGTGTGAGTCCAGAAGCCAGAGAAGCGGTGTCAGAGCGCCAGGGGCGACAGACGTCTCCACTCAGATAGGGAGCGCCTGCGCTTCGCCTTCCTGTGCTCTGGGCTCCTCAGAGCAGGCCCACCCACAGTGGGGAGGGCTGTCCCTTTCACTCACCCAACCAAGTTCAATGTCAGTCTCCTCCAGAAGAATCTCCCAGACACACCTGGCAGTAGTGTCTGTCCAGCTCCCTGTGTACCCCTCAGCCCAGTTAGGTTCACACAGAGTTGACCACCATGGCAGGTGTTTGGCATAAACCACACTGTACAGTCTCGGCACAGTCAACCAACCTTAGCAGTTAAGGACGGTGGCAACACCCCTAAAATCCACATGCCCGGCTGCCTGCCAAGGGCCATCCTCCTCAGCAACCCTCGCAGAGACAGCAGCCCGCAGGCCTACTTCTGTGCGCAGCAGGTAGGACAGCAGAGCAGGTAGAAATAAGCCTGGTCAGTGTGTCGCAGAGAGCCCGCGTGTACGGAGAGGCCCTGGTGGGCGGGCGGCGGGTGATCCAGATCAGCTTAGGGTGGGAGTGGGAGGGATAGGGGCAGTTCTTGGAGGATCTGCTGTTGGACTTGGGAAGACGCTGGAGGAGATAGCTGGCTGAGATGTAAGGACTGCTTTTCAGCAGCTCTATTGAGACACAATTCACATACCATGCTCTCTACCCATTTGAAGTGGACGATTCCTTGGTTTTCAGTGTATGAAGCCACGGTCTGAAACAGTTAGGTTTGCATTCTGAACCTCAGGGCGCAGGACTTGGTGGCACACTGAAGGTGAGCCACGTGAGGCCCTGGGCGGGTGGGGGGCCAGTCACTGAGAGAGGAGCACCGGACAGGGACCGCGTTCCGGAGGCAGATGGGGCGAGTTCACTTCCAAGAGGCCGCTCTCGCTTCCCTGCCTGGACTCGCCACGTGTGTCTGCTCTGGCCCCACACAGCCATGTGGTGGGCGCCATCTCAGATGAGTGCGAATATTCTTCTTGATACGACGCCAGCACTCGACAGGCAGTAGTTCCTTAGAGGCCAGTGGCGATGCCTTCCAGACCTTCACTCCCTCGAGCTCCATGCTGGTGTGTCTCCCGATGTTTTCCAAGTCACCAATTCTCTCCTCGGCCCCCGAATGTGCTTTGACCTCACCCGCCGGTCGTTTGACTGGCAGTGTTTGTTTGCATGCGTCCTTTTCTTCCTTGTCCCTTCTCACTGTGCCCGCACCCCGCCCGCGCTGCAGCTCCTGCAGGTTGGGGACTCCATCTCTCCGTTTTCCCCTAGCCTGTCAGCTTCTGTTTGGCCCATCACAAGTGATCATCGTTCGGTGACTGCTTTTCTAGGTCTTTGCAGGTGAGCTCTCGGCATATGAATAGCACTGTGCCAGAATTAAAACTGGTTTCTTCCTCCTTGCTGCATTCCCTTGCTGTATGGTGCTCACCTCGACTTCTAAGTCAGCTGTGCACACACATGCCTTCCCAACTCGAATGTGAGTGCGCACGGGTCTGAGCTTGTGTCAGCCCTGTCCTCCAAAGTACGTCTGGGACAGTGTCTGGGTGTGGGAAGGAGCGTAGCACAGATTGCTGATCCCAGGAAGACGTCTGCCCTATTAGCACCCAGGTAAGTAGCTAGCTGAGCACTTGCCACTTACGCGTCCTGGAGAGGCCGTGCGGCACTGCAAGGACTCAGGTTTGGCCACCAGCTCGGTCATTTCTACCTGTTCGCGCTCACTTAGGTTCTTTAACCTTTTTTCCCAGGCACCGAGTCTTACCTGCAAAGTGGGGATGAGTAACACCCACTTTGCACACTGTTGGGAGGGATGGGAAGCAATGAGTGCTGGGGAGGGGTCGGTACTGGGTGGGGAAGTGACAGCTGGGAGCGGTGCTGTCCCCTCCTCCTCATCCAGGCCTGTGGTTTTGGTTGACGCCTGCAGGTGTGGATGTGCGAGACCACGCTCCAAAGCAGGAGACCCCCAGCAGCCTGCCGGCCCCTCCCCAGATGCCTCTGCCGGAGATCCCGCAGCCGTGGCTGGTGAGTCAGCGCCGCCCTTGCAGCCGGGATCCGATTGACTCCTGGCTGACTTCCGGTCCCAGGGGTAGGTGACGAAGGCCTGGTTCTGGAATGGAGGAGGCCGCCGAGTGTTGTAGGAGCTGCTGGTGACATCTGCGTGGGTGGCTGTGGGTGTGGCCTTTCCTCAGAAGGCTGGTGCCACTTTCAAAATTCCTGCAGCTGCGGGTCCACAGCAATCTGTTCTTATATTAAAAAGAAATCTGAGGGTTTAGCAGGCAGGACGAGGGCAGTAAAGCCCTGGGCTTGACCCTCTTTCTGGGTTTTCTGAATTTGAACCATAGTCTGAAACTTTGATATTGTTATGCTCTTCTGGGATTTAAAAACACACACATTTTTTCAGAGGAAAAGTGTGTACATATTCCAGGAATGTGTATTTTACTTGACCTGTGGGTTCAGAGTTTGTGCTGGACGTCTTACACCCCTGTTGCTGACTGGGCACCCTCACCTGTCAGGTGTTCATGCTCATTCATCGCTTTCTGCCCCAGGTGGCTGTCCCGTCTGCTCAGCCAGGGAGAGCAGGCGTTGGTTCCCGCCGGAAGCAGAGTCTGCTGCCGGGTAGTTTGCTTTCTCTGCTGCTCACCCACTTATCTTCCCCCCCACGCCCCCCAGGAGAAGAGCTGCTGGAAAGCAGGGCTGCATCCCGTGCGTTTCTGTCCTGCCTGGGCCCCGCAGCCGCTTGTGCCCGGGAGGTGCTCAGAGGTGGCATCTTAGAGGAGCACAGAGGACGGCAGCCCTCACTGGGCCCCTGCTGCATATCATGGGTTCTGCTTGTTATTTTTTCACTTATGCTTTCACTGAATCCTGACAGCTTGGCCTCTAAGAACTCCTGAATTAACTGAAAACATGTGAATAGTATTATGCCCATTATTCATAAAAGGAATTGGGGTCCAGTGAGGATGCATGATTTGCCCAAGGTCCTATACCAACTAGGAAAGGCCAAAACCATGACCTGTTCTTCTGACTTCACACCCAGCTTGTCGGCGGCAGCACTGCTTAGGAGGCGTGGGGGCCGAGCCCTGCGACGTCCGAGCCATGTTGTTACATGTTAGGAAACCTCTAGGGTTTCGATGCAGGGACAGGGCTGCGTTCCTTGAGTTTGGGTTATGCGGCGGGTCCAGCGGGTCTCTTCTGCACGGTCTGTACCCATGGTGCACTGCTCGCACTGCCTGTTGTCCCTGTCTTCCCGGCGGGAGTTCAGAAACCTCCCGAGTGAAGCACCTGTTTCACAGTCCGACCGCGCGCCCTGCTCTCTGGGGGAGGCTGGGCCAGGCCAAGGCGCGCACCCATGTGACGAGCACGCTGCTGGGGGGGCCGTGCTTTCTGCCGGGTGTCTGTCTCCATTTCAGGCTGAGGGTTGTGCCCATCCCGCAACCGTGCCTGGTGTGCACGTGCTGAGAGGGCACTGGGGACGGTGGCAGGTCGCTGGGAAGTGGGTCTTGTCCGTGTCGATGTTGTACCGGGACCGCGCCTGGCTCGGGGGCAGCTCCACCCCTTCCTGGCGCTGACCAGGCCTGTTCTGGAGAGTCAGGGACTGCACCTCTCGAGACCGGGTGTCTCAGGCCTTCCGGGCCAGGAGGGAGGGGCGGGTGGACGCCCCTGGGGCGCCGTGGGAATTGTGTGGTGCACGGTCCAGGCATTGCCCAGAGCGCTTTTATTCAGCAATTGAAGCAGCAGGGTTTCGATGGGTTAGAGGACAGCAATGTGACTCTCTGGTATTTTAGGGCCAGAGCCTATGTGAATGTCAGCAGATAACAATGAGGTTTTTTATTATAAAACATGTGACAATGAGGTTTTTTATTGTAAAACACGTAACACACACTTGACCACGGTAACTGCATTCGGAGTCCAGCTCAGTGGCATCAAGCCCTTCACAGAGTTTGGCGGCTGCCTCGCCTTCACCTCTGGGACTCTTCCAGCCCCCAACGCTGACACTGTCCCCGTCGACCCCCACCCTGCCCCTGCCTGCTTCCTGTGTTTATGAACCATGCACGTTTATTTATTTATTTTTTTTGGAACATGGATGTTTTGATACCATCCCTCACCACCTGGTCTGTCGGTTGCCTTGGATTCTCTCCACATATCAGGACTCTCACAGATGTTCGGTCACCTGTGTTCGACAGAAGGGGACCATGAGGGTCTTTAAGATTACATGACAAAATGGGCATTTTACCTGCTGCAGAGTTGATGAAAAGCCCAAGAGTTAAGGCAGCAAAGCTGTCTGTTTCCCGGTGAAGTCAGATGTGAGCCTGCACATGGGCGCGGCCCGCCTTGTCCCTTTTTCCTTGTCTTTCAAGACTCTCAGAGCCCAGTCTGCTGTACAGTTTCTGTGGCATCTTTTTTTTTTAATGGTAGTTTTTTTTAAAAAAAGATTTTATTTATTTATTAGAGAGAGGGGAAGGAAAGGAGAAAGAGAGAGCGAGAAACATCAGTGTGTGGTTGCCCCTCATATGCCCCCAACTGGGGACCTGGCCCCGCAATGCGGGCATGTGCCCTGACAGGGAATCGAACTGGCAACTGGCAACCCTTGGTTTGCAGGCCGGTGCTCAATCCAGGGAGCCACACTAGGAGGTACAGCTCAGTGGCAGAGCATTTGACTGCACAGAGCCACACCAGACGGGGCTCGTGGCATCTGTACATTAACTTTACTTGTGCTCTGTGCCTGCCCCCCAGGTCACACCCTTTGTCTGTGCCTGTCTGGCTGCGCAGCCTCCCGCCCCAGGCCTGCCTTCTTCCTCGTGCAGAGATGGAGCTAGAGAAAACTCGCCCCTGTTTACTCAACTGTGGAATGCAGATTAAACAGCCATCAGAGTGGAATGGGGCGTGATGTGGATAAAAACTTTTATTTTGTCCAGGAGACTCCACATTCTTGATACTAGGCTTGAAACTATTTTTGTAGTTTGGACTCTAAAGTTTTGTTGTCAGTTGAAAGTTACCTCACCCCAGTCCTCAGTTTCCCTGGCTGCCTTCCTGGAGGATGAGCCGAGGCCCGGAAGTTTAGATTGCGGCAGGGGCGCTGCGGGGCTTCACTGGTGTGCGACCGAGCTGGGAC
>PVKM010014369.1:0-29128 GCA_004027735.1 Carollia perspicillata
GTCTTATGGTCTGAAAAATACAGTACTCCGTTCGGATTGCCCCAGCCTGGTATCTACATAATCTGGAATCTGAGTGTTTGCATTTTTAAAGATCTTTAGAGTCCTTTCCTTGGGGCAGCTCAGCTTGCTGAGTAGAGGTAGTGAATATATTCAGTGGCTCTTATTAGAATCCCTTTCTTCTCTAGAACTGTGTTCTAACACAACCGAGGGCTTTCTGGTGGCTCCTTGCACAATGTGAATCTTGAGAGTAACATCTGGGCATCAGAGACACTGACAAGGGCTTAGAACACCTAACAGATGCTGTGTGAATAGAGCGAGAGAGGGACACGAGACTTGGCATAGCCCAAGGAGCAGGGATCCCGGGCAGGAGGACGTTGCCTAGGATGTCACAGGAATGGATGGATGGAGTGGTGTTCGGTCCAGAGAGAAACACCAGTGGAGAAGAAGGTGCAAGGAGAGATGAGTGGGCTTGTCAGATACGTAGAAGGGCTGAAGGGAGAGCTGAACTCCACTCACCAGGCGTCGCCAGAGACCAGCCGGGGCCTGGGAGGGAAGTTTCAGCCATTCCTGTTACCCTGGGCGGACCCAGGTCACCGCTGCTTTAACCTTGCGCCCAACAAAATGCATTATCAAGCAAGTCAGTGGGAGTGGAATCACTTTGAATCTGCTCTCCTTTTTTAAAGTAAATTATTCACCAATGAACTGTTACTAGTAGTATACCTAAAAACATTTTCAAGTTAGAATTTTCTTGCTCCGAGGCCTGAGTCCTGAGGGGAAAAGCAGGGCTTAGTAGGTTGATTTGGAGATAATCTTTTTAGCGCTGGGTATAACATGTAACCTCCTCATGCACAAACATTTCCTAGGGTTTTCAATGCAAGCCAGTCATTTGTTTTTTTGCCTGGCCCCTCTCAAGGGCTAAACTGCATCCCTACCCTTTTGCCTCCCAGACACAATGAAGAAAATGTGAACTGGGGCCAGGGGAGAGGGAGAGCTGAGAGTACCTGGGCCCAGGCAGCTCCGACACAGGAGCCAAAGGGCAAAGCCTCGGGCTGGGTTCCTACCAGTTCCTGCGGCCACGCCAGGGGCAGGGTGTGGCAGCCCTGTGCAAGTGGCTGAGTGGAGCCTTTCGGAGGTGGCCTAGTCCAGCCCCCAGTGCTCTTGAGGGGCACTCACGTTGTCCCCAAAGAAGACAGGACCCCACGCCTGGGCTGCCACCACAGAGGGTGAGGCACCCCCGAGAGCTGCAGCCAAGCAGCTGTGCCTCATCGTTTCACAGGAGTGCGCATGAGCTACTGTGGAGCACAAGTGAAACTGAAATTCCATAAAACATCCCGAAAAATCTGGATCAGAAAGTACTTCAAAGATAGAGACACTTTATGACTTCGAAGATGCCTTTGTAGTTCATAGCTCCTTTGGTTTACGGATAATGCCTGGGCCATTCCCCTACATCTGCTTGCCCTTCCAAACCTGAACAGCATGTCCTGGGCGCCCCCACACCTTGGTGGCCACCAGCTCTGAACCCATGGTACGAGAGAGACATCACGGGGTGTTTTGAGTACCAGGCCCCAAAGTGGGAACAGAGTTGTCCAGAGACCACATAAGTGCCCACCCAGAGTGGGCCAAAAGCCAAAGGTTCACACCGTATGAGTCCACGGACTGTATATTTTGGGATGTCTCCTGCTTGCACCTCACAGGTACACCTGAGCACTGCGTGGCGACTTTGTGTTTTTGTTTCTCATTTGCTTTTAAATCTGAATAGTTTTCTCCCACACTCATCATTACATAGAGAATTCCTGAATAGCACTCTTCTTTTCAGTGTTTTAATCTAAAAACTGAGTTGTGAATCAGTGGTTTGGAGGATAATGAAAATTCATTTCACACACAAGCATCTCTCTATAAACATTGCTTTCTGTTTGAACTGTACTCGAGGGGGAGGAGGTTGAAATGCAGCCTTCTGACTTTACCAACAGCCCTCCAGTATTAATAATCTTCTCAACGATACCACTTCTGCCTGTTAAGGTATTTGTTGCTTTTTGCTGAATAAATGGAACAGGGTGGAAGCAAATTTAAAATAATGTTGGAAAACCCGTCACTGAATTGTGTGTAACCAAGTTATTAAGTTTTGTAACTGTGTTGTATCCCTAATTACAGTTCACACCAGTGTGGTTTTGAGTGGCCTGGACCCCACTTTCTTAGGCTTGAGGCTGCACACGGGGCCAGGGGCGGCTGCAGCCGTGGTGCTGTCCAGACAGCAAAAGGTGCTCTGTTCTCACAGGGCAGTGAGTTGTGTCACGTCCTCCATTGGGTGATGCAGTGGCCCAGGGGTCAGAAGTGAGCGTCCTTGGTTTAGTATCAAACCATGTAATAATTGCAGGTAGAAGAACTAGCTGAGGCATTTCTCAAGCTGCCAAAAATAAAATTGAAACAGGTACTTTTTTATCAGTTTGTGTGTGGGGGGTGTGAATATTTAGTGCTTTTTTCTCTTCATCTGTCTTCAAATATGTGTGTGTGTGAGTAGGGACACACATATCCAGCTTTAATATCTAAAAGGTTATTTTAGCAGGTCTGTCTGTCATGAGACGTGAAAATGCCCAAAGAAATGACTTGTGAAGTATTAATAATATATAGTGTGTTGGTTATGGCAGGGACAGTAGAGGTGTATTTATTTACAATCATTATGAGAGGCGTGGTTCTCCTGCTCCCTAGGCACTGTCATCGAAAGTACCTTTGTCACCTTCTACACTTCTCAAAGCTGGTGTCCTCAGGACACTGGCCCTGTGCCAGCCGGCAGGGACGAGCCTCGTTAGATAAGAGTTACTGTTTTGTGGGCTGAGCTCCAGGGCACTGGAGATTTGTGCCTGCACCCAGGCACCCCCGGCTCGTGCTGTCCCTAACCCGCTCCCCACAGTGGTCTCAAATGCCTTGGCCCCACCACCTGCACCTTCTGACCCCACCCAGCTTCGCGATTTCCCCTCTGAGCTGGGGCCTGTTGTAAGTCTTTTGAGTGATAGGCGTACTGGGCTTTCCACCACCCCCCAAGTTGCTGTCCAGGTGGCCCCTATACGTCATCCCTACACCAAAACCTGGTCAAAGTGATGGATTTCTTTATAGTCTTGTGACCTTGGACGAATGTCCTTCCCTTTCTGAGCCTAAGGTGTCCTTATCTATGAAATGTTGGCTGTTGTGAAAAGCAAATGAATCCAGCACACCTGAGGCCCCTGCGGCCGCACTTGGCGCGTGATGGACACTCACCGAGTGATAACTACAGCAGTCCCCCCTCATCCACAGTTTTGTTCACTGAGGTTGCAACTGCAGTCACCCTTGGTCTGAAAATATTAAATGGAAAATTCCAGAAATAAACAGTTCATAAATTTTAAATTGCTCACTTTTCTGAGTAGTGTGATGCAATCTCACGCCATCCTACTCTGTACTGCCAGAGACATGAATCACCCCTTTGTCCAGCGCCCCCACACTGTATACACCACCCACCCATCAGCCACTTCCTTAGTAGCTATTTCATTTACCTGATCAACTGTCTTGGTGTCACGGTGCTGGTTTTCAAGGAACCTTTATTTTACTTAATAATGGCCCCAAAGTGCAAGAGTAATTATGGTGGCCATTCAGATATGCCAAACAGAAGCTGTAAGGTGCTTCCTTTAAGTGAAAAGCTATGTATGTATAGGGAAAAAACATAGTATGCATAAGGATTCAGCACTATAACCGTCTCCGGCCTCCACTAAGGGTCTGGAATGGAGCCCCCACAGATGAGGGCAGTTGCTGCGCTGTTAACTTCTGCCGGAGACGCTCTGCCGCATGGCGCCCCCAACCCTCCCTCCCTCCCCCAATGCTTACTACAGCCTCCTCCTCAGAACTCCTCAGGCTCAGCCCCCCACAGGCTGGTTTCCAGCCTCAGTGCTACTCAAGGTGTTCTCGGTGCCACCAAAACTCCCCGCTACTAAGTCCAGTAGTTTTCTCCAGCCTCTGCAGCAGCATTTAATCAAGCACCTTTCCCCCCTTGAAACTGCCTCCTCTTAACCTTCCGTCCTCCCAGCTCTCCTCCTACTTCTCTTGATTCTCGTCCTCTCACCTCCCCCTCTGACCGTCCGAGAAGGGCCTTCCAGGAGAGCCCTGACTTGAGAAGGCCTCTCTTAGTCCCCAGCTGCAAATGCAGTGACGGTGTGACCAAGCGCACCTGGGTGAGTGGGGCCAGGAGACGTGTGGTCAGTCCAAAGAGAGACGTGCTGAGGTGTAAACTACGCCCCAGATTTCAAAGACCTAATAACCAGAAAAAGAAGGTAGACTATCTCGTTAATAGTTTTTCTCTGGATTACATGGTGAGTGACAATATCATAGATACATTGGGTGAAATGAAATTAAAATTAATTTCATCTGTTTCTTTTTGCTGTTTAAATGTAGCTACAGAAGATTTCAAGCTTATGTAGGTGACTGGCGTTCGTGTTTGTGGGGCAGTGCTGGCTTGGAGTAGGAGCCAGCCTTTGGGCGGGCTCCCTTGCCCAGTTACTGCTACTCTTTGAGAGATTGTTTACTCTTCATCTGTTTACTCATGCACCCATCCCATGTCTTTTTTCCTTTTTTATTATATTTTATTGATTGTTATTACAGTTGTCCCAATTTCCCCCCCGTGCCCCCCTTCCCCCAGCACCCCCCAGTCCCTCGGGCAATCTTTACATCCCCGTGGCTATTCTGTACCTACCCTATTTCTACTGATTAATCCCCTCATTCTTCACCCACTTACCCACACCCGTCTCCAACCAGGCACCATCAGAACGCTCTATGTATCCATGATTCTGTCTCTGTTCTTCTCGTTTGCTTAGTTTGTTTTTTAGATTCAGTTGTTAACAGGTATGTATTTATGGCCATTTTATGGTAGATAGCTAACTTCTCTCTCGCTGCTTTTAAGACTTCCTCTTTATCTTTAACCTTTGGCATTTTAATTACGATGTGTGTTGGAACGTGCTTCTTTGCATCCATCTTGTTTAGACCTCTCTGTGCTCCCTGGACTTGCATGTCTGTTTCCTTCACCAAATTAGGAAAGTTTTCTTTCATTATTTTTTCAAATAGATTTCCAGTTTCTTGCTCTTTCCCTTCTCCTTCTGGCATCTCTGTGATGCAAATATTGGACCTCTTGAAGTTGTCCCAGAGGCTGCTTATACTATCCTTACTTTTTTTGGATCCTTTTTTTCTTTTTCTTTTTTCTTTTATATTTTATTTATTTATCTTTAGAGGGGAAGGGAAGGAGAGAGGGAGGGAAACATCAATGTATGGTTGCCTCTCGTGCATCCCCTGCCGGGAACCGGCCTGCAACCCAGGCATGTGCCCTGACTGGGACTTGAACCATGATCCTTTGGTTTGCAGGCCCGCACTCAGTCCACTGAGCTACACCAGCCAGGGCTGGATTCTTTTTTCTTCTTGTTGTTCTGATTGATTGGGTTTTGGTTCCTTACGTTCCATATCATTGATTTGGTTCTCAGCTTCACACTGTACTATTGTTTCTCTATAAATGGTTCTTTATTCCAATTAGTGTATCATTCATTTGTAGCTTAATCTTTTTTATGCTGTTGAGGTCCTTACTAAGTTCCTTGAGCATCCTTGTAACCAGGGTTCTGATAGATTGTTTATCTCCATTTTGTTTCATTCTTTTTCTGGAGTTTTAATCTGTTCTTTCATTTGGGCCCTGTTCCTTTGTCTCCTCATTTTGGCAGCCTCCCTGTGTTTGTTTCTATGTATTAGGCAGAGCTGCTGTGATTCTATAATTTGTTAGTGTGGCCCAATGCAGTAGGTGTCCTGTAGGGTCCGGTGGCACAGCCTCCCCTATCACCCAAGCTGGGTACTCGAGGTGCACCCTTAGTGTGGGATGAGTACATCTTCCTCTTGTAGTTGAGCCTTGCTGGATTTTGGCAGGTCAATGGGAGGGATGTACCCAGGCCAGTCAGCTGCAAGTGCTGGCTGTGACCACTGACCACCAACTACCTCCCTCCATGGAGAATCAGCTGTGCAGAGGCAGTGTGGTGGTGTTCCCAACATGGTCTGTAGTTGTCCACTGGGTATGAAGGCCCTGCGTTTCCCGGGTGATGCAGGGCAAGGTCAGCCCTGACGTGTGTATTGCCTGGGGCCACCATATCTGAGATATAGAGCAATCTGAGATGGCTGCTACTTGTGCTGGGTGCGGATATTCTCAGGTGAAGCCAAGCTCTGAGTCTAGGCTGGCTGCTTCTAGTGCCAGGCCTGGGGCCACTTTAGCAAGGGGTACAGGTGCTGGTGGCTCACTGGACCAGCCATTCATATGGAAAAGCCACTGTTGACAACTAAGTTGGGTGGGTCAGAGACTCGGGGAATCTCCAGAGTCGGGTAAACAGTGTTAGCCAGTTTGATGGAGTCTCAGATATGGCACCAGCCTGCCAGCTCTGTGGCTCTGAGCAGGGAGGGCTCAGCAAAGGCTTATGGCCTCTGTCTACCTCTCTGTCAGGAAGAATCCTGTCCCCCAGCTCTCACCTTGATGCCAGACACTTCAGTTCCTCCCCATATTCCACTGGTGCCTTTCAAGCTACTACCCTGGTACTGGAGCTCAGAGGTAGTGGGTCTGAGTAAGTTAATGTGTGGGTTCTTTAAGAGGAACTGCTTCAGACTCCAGCAGTTTCTTCCCCCAACTCAATCCTTGCTGGTTTTTGCATCCAGAAATTGTGGGGACTTATCTTCCTGGCACTGGCACCCTGGGGTGTGGGGCTGGGATTCCTTGCTCCTGAGATAGCCCTCCCAAATTTTTACCCACTACACATGGGTGAGGGACAAGCCTGTTCTGTGTCTCGCCTCTCCTACCAGTCTGGATGGATGTGGTTTCTTTAATTCTGTAGTTGTCAGACTTCCATTCAACTCGATTTCTGTTGGTTCTGAGTGATGGTTATTCTATCATTTAGTTGTAATTTTGATGTGGTTATGTGAGGAGACAAGCTATGTTTACTTAACATCTCCATCTTGACCAGAAGTGTCCATGTCTTTTGGTTCTCCCTGTGCATGAGAAGGGAGGAGACCGAGATTAACACTCCCAAGGCCATCCTCACTCTCTCAACAGCAATTCCCTCTTAATGCTTAAGTCAGTCTTGAGCATCAAATAAGGATAGTATAAGCAGCCTCTGGGACAACTTTAAGAGGTCCAACATTTGCATCATAGAGGTGCCAGAAGAACAAGGGAAAGAGTATTTCCGCTGACCAGTCAGTCCATGGGCCACAGAGGACACCCTGTGCCCCAAGCCAGTACCCACACCTGCAGCCTCCCTGCTGTACAGTCTGGGGAGTGGGCCACCGTGCGGTAGGATCAGCTCCTCCAGTAAAAGAACATCACACCTGGCATGAGATGTGACCAGCTTTCATTGCTCACCTTTCTGAAGTTTTGAGGCCTCTAGAGCCTAGGTTTCCTCAGCAAAGTATCACCTAGCCCTGCACTGGATGCTACAAAGGGGGTGGAGGGACTAACAACACCCATCCCATGCCCTCAAGCAGCCCCCAGCCTGGAGGGAAGAGGATGCACTCCTGACTGCATACAGCCGCCTTTGTAGACTCGGTGAGAAACGGGGAGGAGAGCCCATGACATGGGCCTGTCTGCGTCCAGTTGTGCAGTTTCCCACCCAGACCTGCCAGAAGCCTTAGGGGCCCCTCTCAAGAGCCACCAGGTGCTACCAGCTGTCAGATACAGCAGAGCGGGCCTGCAGCCCACCCACAGGGCTCCCCAACTCTCTTTGCCTGCTGTGGGGCTTGGCTATCGCTCCCTGAAAAGGGAAGGGCTGCCCTCAAAGCCCAGGCCTGAAAGGGGCTATCATTCTCACCAACAGATGGAAGGCAAACATCATACTGAGATAATCATCCTTGAACTGTTCACATCTTATTTTTAAAAATTAGATTAATACAGGGCTGTGGCCTTCCGAGAGGTAGATTCACAGCTCGCCTGTGCAAGCCAGCCTTGCATGCCATGGGCATCCTGTTGGAACCAGCTCCATGGAAGTGTGTTAGCGCTTTACCCACTTGGGTCCGCACCTTGGCACCACACTGCTTAGTGAGAACACTGGAGAATACAGCCACTCCTCTTTCACAAATTGTCTTCATCAAAGTCAGCAACTTTAGAAAACAACAAACTCCATCTATCCTCTTGTGTTTGCAGTGTGACCAACTCAGTGTGACCATCCTGCCTGTTTTTCCTTCCCCAGGAGAGCCAGTGGGAGGGAAGGGTAGCCAGCCCACCCAGCCCAGGGTCCCGAGGGCTCTTTCTGTCCTGACCCTCCCCTCCGCAGAGTCCAGGCCATGTCATGTCCTTCACCTCGGTGTGCATTGAAATCGCTCGTGTTTATAGCCTCCCTGCCTCAATACCTGTAGTTGCCGAGTTTCTAACAAAGAAGCGTGGCTTGTTCCTTGTGATTAAAGCATAGGCTGTACCACTGACCCTGCCTGGGATCAAGCTGTGATCTCTCTTCCAAGATTCTTCTCCCTTTTTATCATCTCCTCCCTCACTTCCTTTTAGGTGTATATTGTGTCCTCTGTCTTTCTGAAAAGTGCAGTGGGCTAAATCGAATCACGTGTCTGTTTCCTGTTGCTGCTGTAACAAACTGGCATGGACTTGGTGGCTTAAAACAACAAATATTTATCATCTGACCATGTTGGAGATCAGAGTCCAAAATGGGTTTTACTGGGCTGAAATGAAGTGTTGGCAGAGCTGTTTTAGAAACTCCAGGGGAGAATCATTTCCTTGCCTTCTCCAGCTTCCCCGGAGCCCCCTGTGTGCTTCGGCCCCAGCTCCTACATCGTTCTCACCCCTGCTTCCACCTCGTGTCCTCCCCCACCCGCCCCGCCGCCTGCCTCCCTAGTAGAAGGACCTGGATCTGCTCAGATAACCCAGGAGAAGCTTCCCAACTCGATCCCTGACTCAGTCACATCCGCGACATCCCTGTTACCGTGGGACCTACTATCATCACAGGTTCTGGGAATCAGGATGTGAGCATCGTTGGGGGTCGTTATCGTGCTGTATTTATTTAAGACGAGACTGGTAAAAAGTGTGTGTTTTTTGTCATTGAATTTGGTACAAAAATGTGGAAAACGATCCAAAGCAAGAACAAAAGTGTTGCCCTCTGACTTTGAGGAAACGATGGGTGCTGCTGGCTGGGGATGAAATTCTCCGCGACTGCCTCAAACGTGGGTCCAAAGCAGGCGAGTCTCCTCAGACCCGTGCGCTCAGAAGTGACACCGGCATGCAGATCCGTGGCCCGCGTCTGCTTCAGACACGAACAAGCCAAACCTGCATTGTTGTCTTCTGTTTTATTGTAGTAAATTATTTCAGACTGACACTAGCAGAGACTTTAGTCCATAGCACAGCTGAAATGAGGATCAGTACATATAACCAGAATTTAGTAGCAATAAATCTAACGGTATCCTCAAGTTCACAGAAACTGTGGGCGCCAATTGGCATCATGTTGTATGAATCGAGGACCAAGACAGGAGAGGGGCCGGGATTGCTTTCTGTAATGATAATTATCACTGAGTTCAAAGCTGTTTTTAGCAGGCCTTAACGAATGTTTCCTTCTCTTTCCTTCTCAAATGGCTGTGTCCTGACCCACTCGCCTCGCTCCAGGATTTGCGCAAGCAGGTAGCGCCGCTGCTGAAGAGCTTCCAAGGGGAGGTAAGCGTTTATATTTATTTGATATCCTCAGCCACCCTTCCTAGTTTATTGCACTTTCTTTTTATTCTCATTAAGTAAATGCCATTAACAGAAGGTGCTTACCCAGATGGAGCCTTCCCAGCTGCACCGGCCCAGAGCCGTGCTGATCGTGCACTTCCCAGTGTGTGGAGGCCGCTGGGTGGGCAGAGCTTGTTCAGACCACGGCCCTCCAGTGCCCCTGAGCCTCCTTGGGCTCACTGGCCCCTGCTCACCTGGAGCCCTTGAGCAGCGCTGCCGGGGGGCCTCCTGTGCCATGCTTTCAGGTGCAGCTGTTGGAAGAGGAATTTTATTTGATTGAAGTTTGAAAAAAGAACAACAGGCAGAAGTCTCGAGGAGTAAGTTTGGACTCAGTGTAGGGAAAAGTTTTCTAACACACCCTTCCAGAGAAGGACAGGGTGGGCTGGTGGGCGGGCTGCCCCTCGCCTGGGGTGTGTGCCCTGGCCACCGTAGAGTTACATCCACGAGGAGGACAGGTGGTGGAGGTGGGTGACACCCCGGCTCCTTCTCAGCCTTTTGTGCAGAGACTTGGTGGATCTTACAAAGCCAGAAATTTGGTTACTGTTTGGTGTGGAGTTACTCACTTGGCCCTTAGCTTCTCCTGTTGGAATGATGAAAATAGTAACAATGGTGAGGAAGGGAAGCAAGACTTTTTCAGAGTCCTCTAAAACCGGGTTGGTAGAACCGCAGGGACTCACGGAGAACAGGGGCAAGGACAGGAGTCAGAGAGGCGAGATGGCCTGTTCGGGAGTGGGGTGGGCTGCGGGGTGCCTCCTGGGACACATCGCTAAGGGGGCGGAATCCTGGGCCCAGAGCGCCACAGTATGAGGTGAGGGCCACTTTTTGGCAAATCCTTCAGCATGCGGGCCGCAGCAGGGGGCAAGGGGAGGAATGAGGTTAGACAGGAGGATGGCAAGAGAGGAGATTCCAGGACGGTGAGGGGCTCGAGTAGGAAGCCGAGGCAGCAGTGACTGCTGGTGATGGTGAAGGTTTTGGAACAGCGGCGCTGTTCTCCGTGTTCATGACGCCCTGCATAGGGAGCCCCCTGGACTTAGCTCTGTGGGCACAGAGGACATCCATATCCCAGGTCTGAGAAGGACGTGGATTGCCTTTTCCTCAGAAGTACATCTCCCAGCCCTCATTCTGTGGAGTGAAACTGTCACCTTACACCTGCCCACATTTGATTGGATCTCTTTCTCTTACCTGTTCAGCAGCTTTCTGTGAGGCCCACTGGCTTAGTGTTTCTCTACCTGAAATAGCTCTGTGTGCTATTCTTGTTATTTGCTTGTTTTTCTTTCTCTCTGAAAAATTTTAAATCTATATAAAAGTAGAAAGATTACTATGATGAACACCTGTACACCCTGTGACCATACTCACCACTCGGTAACGTTTTGTCACGTTGGCTCCCACCCTGGTGTTAAATATCAGAAAGTAAGTAGCAGGTAGCTCGGCACCGTGCCCTTAAACATACATGTGATCTACAATTAAGGACGCTCCCCAACATTTTCACAGCAACTCCGAGTATCACACCTGGGAAAATGAACATTAATTCCATGATATATAATATCCAGCCCCCAAATCCAATTTCCCCAGTTATCCCCAAATTGTGTCTTATAACTGCCTTGACCCCACCCAGGTTCAGTCAGGTTCATGCACTGCATTTGGGGTATGTGTATGTTTATATCTATCTATCTATCTGTCTATCTATCTATCTATCTATATGTATAAAATCTCCATCCCCTCTCACCTTTGTTATTGTTTTTATTACATTGAGTTTTATATGGGCTTTTTTAAAGCTTTTATTTATTTAGTTTTAGAGAGGGGAAAGGAGGGAGAAAGAGAGGGAGAGAAACATCAGTGTGTGGTTGCCTGTCATGAGCTCCACACTGGGGACCTGGCCTGCAACCCAGGCATGTGCCCTTAATGGGAATTGAACCTGTGACCCTTTGGTTCACAGGCCAGCACTCAATCCACTAAGCCACACCAGCCAGGGCTGTGTGGGGTGTTTTGTTTTGTTTTGTTAGAATCTAAGTTGTCTTAAACATTATCTCACACTCTGGATAGGGTAATAGATTTGATTTCTGGATATATGAAATTGGAAATGCCTGAGAAGCAGCTAGGCTTCCTATTTTGCCCATTTTTTAAAAGGCTATTCATGAAGTAAATATTTTTATATACCATTAATTAATATTTACCAAGCCTCTGCTAATTTCTATATTTAGTAAATAATTTCTGCTTACTAGTAAGCTGATTTTAGTAGAAGGGACAAGTCTTCCTTGTTTCTAAAGAACACGCTTCATGGCAGAGGGCCGCCGCAGACGGACTGCCCACGCGCAGGGCTGGCGTTCTGCTGAGGAGGGCCCGTGGGCGGCAAGTCTCCGTGCTCCGATGGGCAAGACCCATTCAGCTTGTTTTTCTAGAATACCAGCTTCTCTGATAAGACGTTTGTTGTTGTACCCTTCCTTAGTGTTTACTGAACGCAATTTTATTTATCAGATACATATTTTTAAGTTCATCCCAAGGCGTTTGAGTTCCCCTTGGAAAAATGTGTGGTGTTAGTGAAAACGTGTTCTGTGCCTCAGAACTCGTATAGATTACTTGTCTATTTGAGATCCCCAAAAGGAAAAAATAAGCAAATAAATGATTTTCAGACAGCTAGATATTTCCATAGGACTTTTTTTTAGCGTCCCTGCAGTAACATGTATTTCTAGTATGTTTTAATGTCATGGGAAACATTAACGTCGCTGGGTGCCACTTAGGCCCCTCAGTGTTTTCTTGTGGTTCTCAGGATAAATCCAGACACCTTCCTTCCTGTGGTTTAGGAGACCCGCGTGATTCAGCTGCTTACCTTTGCTGACTTCTCTCACTGCTTACCACCCGGCGCTGGACACACAGCCATTCTGCGTGTCTTCTAGGCCCTTCTGCGTCGGGCGTGCTCACCGGCCTCCCAGCCTTTGCACGGGCCAGCCTCCTCCTCAGGCACTCCTCCCTCCTCTCGTCTCACCAGGCTCACTTCTGCTTGGTGTCACTTCCTCAGGAAAGGTCTTCCCTGAGCCCCAGGGACAGGCCGGTCCCTGTACCATGTGCTCCCATTGCACCCCGCACTGCTGGTAGCGTTGTAGCGTATTTGTCATCGTGCCTGGCAGCTGCCTGTGACTTTGTTTCTGTTCCCTGCGAGTCTGTAAGTGTGTGAAGGCAACCTCTGTGCTGTCTTGTGGGCCGGGTGTATTCCCAGCGCCTGGCATAGCAGCTGGAACTGAAGTGTTTGGGCTCTTAAAAATAGTTACTGAGTAAATGCTTGAGCAGTGAGGTTCCTCTGGAGGCAGTTTTTAAAACATTTGCCTCTAGCCTTTCTCCAGGGTATTAATAGGTGCTATTAATAAGGTGACAAGGACCCCAGAATATATGCTTGGGAAATACCTTAGAAAAAATAGTAAACGACTGTATTTGCTGTCCTTGATTGAAAAATTTGGAATACCATAATTGTAATAGTTACTCATAATTGTTATAGCAAAGTCATCAAATTTAACTCCCACTGAAATTAGATTTCTGGCATATTTATTTCGCCGTCTAAGCTTACTGATTAGTGGGAACAGGAGAAGTAACCTAAATGGTCAATCCAGTCTGAGGCGTATTTTAGTTCAGTGAAATGGCACTCCCACTCTCTAGAAAAATATTAAATCTTTCCAATTATCTCGCTGTTTCCTTGCTTCTCTCCCTGAGGAGGATCAGAGTATAGCAGGTCGAGGGGTAAGGAGCTGGCGTAGGCCCCACTCCTCTTGGTGGAGGAGCCGGCTGCCTAAACCAGGTGTCCTCCGGGAGGAAAATCCTCTTAAATAGCTTAGGCGCTTCTGTCAGAGGGGAAATAAAGGCTGAAAATTCATGAGCTTAGCATCCAGTGTAAATAATTGTTAAAGTACAACAGAATAACCTCAACAAAAACAGGAAGATGGAACCAATCAAAATGATTAATAATAAAAATATATGAGAATAAAAATGAATAAGAAAGAAAACAAAGACCTGAGAAACAACCCAAAAGTTGGTTCATTGCAAAGATTACTACAGTACACAAACTGCCTTCCTAATAAAGAAAAAAAGTGATTAGGGATGATAATGGGGATAACTTTGTAGCTGTAGCAAATAAAGAAATAAGAGGGGGACTATTATAATCAATCTTATGCCAGTTTAATTAAAAATCTAGGCAAAATGGACAGATTTCTAGAATACTGTAACATATCAAAGCTGATTAAAGAAGAGGTAGCAAATCTGAACAGCCTTACAACTGTTACAGAAATATTTCTACAAGGTCTAGACATTTTTATGGGGAGTTCTGTCAGTCATTCATGAAATAGTTCTAATCTTTCGCAAGCTCCTTCAGAAAATAGAAAAAGAGAACAATTTCTAACTCATTTTATGAGGCTAGTGTAACCTTGATGTCAAAATCAGATAAGAACAGTAAAAGAAAGGAATATTAAAGATTTTATTTATTTATTTATTTTTAGAGCGAGGGGAAGGGAAGGAGAAACAGAGGTAGAGAAACATCAGTGTGTGGTTGCCTCTTGTGTACCCCCTACTGGGGACCTGGCCCACAACCCAGGCATGTGCCCTAACTGGGAATTGAACCTGCGACCCTTTGCTTCACAGGCCAGCACTCAATCCACTGAGCCACACCAGCCAGGGCAAAGAAAGGAATATGGAAGTAGTCTCATTTAAGAATAGATATGCAGAAGTCCTTTAAAAGGTATTAGTAAATTGAATCCATCAAGCTCTGTGTATCCCAAGAATGCTTTTTGATTTAATATTAGAAAAATGTATTAGTGCAAATTTATGTCATTAACAGATTAAAGAAGAAAATATTATCTCAGTAGTTATAGGAAAAGAATTTGATAAAACTCAGTATTCATTCATGATTTAAAAAATTATCAGCAAATTAGGACTAGAAGGGAACTTCTTTAAGCTGGGTAAAAGTATTTATCAAAAACTTACATCAGTCATCATACTCAGTGATGTTGAAAACGTTCCCTTTAAAATCAGAAACAAGACAAGAATGCCTACTAATGCTGCTTTTTATTTAACATTGTAGTTAGTATGGAAGACAAAAAAACGAAATAGAATATAAGTATTATAACAGAAGCAATAAAACTCATTTTTCAAGTGAGCCTCTGTTATTTAACAAGGTTACTAGATACAAAATCAATATACAAAAGTAAATACATGCTTCTACATCAAGGGCAAACTGAGGAAGGGTACCACTGGAAACAGCAACAAAAAAAATAAAGGATACCTAGATATAAGGATAGCAATGCATAGAAACTCTTTTGGAAAAAAGAATAACATTTACATTGAAAGATATTCGAGATTTACATAGAGAGAGGTAAGGCAGTCATGTTAGACATTCCCACTACTATTGAAGACATCAGTTTCCCCCAAATTGATTCCATAGTGAACCATCGTAGGTCCAGTCAAAATTCCAACAGGGTTTTTCATGAAACTTGAAAAGCTGAATCCAGAATTTATATGAGGCTGATAATGGAGGAGTGGACCTACCAGATTATCAGAGCTGCAGTAATTGGCACAAGGGTAGATAAATATGCCTGTGGGACATAATAAAAAATCAGAACTGACTTGCGCACCCATAGAAGCCAAATACGTTGCAAAGAGAGCAGTACGGATTGGTGAGCAAAGAGTGGACTTTTCAATAAATAGTCCTCTGATAATTGGCCAGCCTTATGGAATTACGTGGAACTAGTTTCCTACCTCAAACCACATGCAAACATAAATTACAGGTAAAGACTCAAGACAAAACTCTAAACCCTTTAGAAGAAAATACAGAACATGATGACTTTGGGTAAGGTAGGATTTCTTAAACAGGAAACCATAAAGGAAGAAATTGTTATGTTCAACTACATTAAAATTTAAAAGTAAAAGCTTTTTTAAAAAAATTTTCCCATGGAAAGGCATCCTAGAGAAAATGAAAAGATAGTCCTACTGCTGGCTCAGTTTTACCTTTGCACAATCTAGTATAGTAGAAGGATCTACTTTCTCAAGACATTCTATATTATCTGTTGGAGACCTGTCATAATAAAGATTCGGACCTTTCTGAATCTTTTTCATAATAAAGATTCAAATCCCTCCAATGTTCATGGTGCCCCCTAGGTCCATACTGTAAGCAGATCATATTTTGGGTGACCTTGGCTTCAAGCCACAAACCAGGAGGAGCAGTTGCCACATACATAGCTGACAGAGGGTTAGCATTTTAAAAATATTTAAAAAACATTTACCTATTAATAAGAAACATCTCAACAGGAAAATGGGCAAGACCTGTGAATGGCATTCTCACAAGAGACCATCAGAATGGTCAGTATATATGTAAAAATCTGCTCAACCCTCATAGTCAGGGAAATGCAAATTAATCTCGGTGCAACCTCCTCGTGCCTACCAGGTTGGCCAAAATTCAAGTGTCAATGTAGGAGTGTAAATTTGCGTAACCTTTTGAAAACCAATCTGGCATCAGGCACTAAAGCTAAAGCAGAAGGTACACCTTGACAGAGCAGTTTTGCCCCTAAGTATATACCCTAAATAAATGGAAACATGGACCCCCAGAAACAAGACGAGGAATGTTTGAAAGTAGAAACAGCCCGTTTCCATCTGCATTAGAAAGGGTAAGTAAAGGGTGGTACAGTTGTACAGTGGAATACAGCAAGCCTATCTGGGGAAAGTGAATGAAGTACCAGACTGCAGTACTGAGCTGATTTTGTTTGGGGGTGCAGATGTTTATTATAAAATAGAACCATAAGGAAAAGATTTAACAGGAAGTTCAGAATAGCAGGTATCATAGGCACAAAGGAGGTTTCTAATGTCGTGGGAATGTCTCTACTCACAGGTGTTCCTTTTGTTATTTTTATAATATGAACTATTTTCAAAAAGAGATATTCATGCTTACAAGGCAGGAGCTACATAATTCTGTTTCTGCATGTCAGAAACTAAATACCTTCTCCCTTGTGTTTGCATTTCATCTGTGACAAATTTTAATCTCCAGACAAATGGATGCTTCCAGTGAGGCCATGCACTTGGGCAGGCCGAGGGGGGTAGCACATCTGTAATAATGTTCAAAATGGCATTTGTGGGACACTTAGCAAGTTCAAGCGCTGTGCCAGATGCTTTTCAAGTGTCTGCTGGCCCAGTCCTCATGATACTGGAAAGTAGCGCTGCTTCGACCTCCCTGCCACCAGGTCTGCAAAGCCATATCCGTCTTCTCCATTGGCTTTTACTGTGAGAGGAAGCGCCCCTTCCTCAAGCACAAGGCTCTTCCTTGTGGGTGCCAGAGCCCACCTTCTGCTTTCTCTAGTAGCTTCAATCTCTACTGGAGAGATTGGATTCTTTTCTTCAACATTTCTGCAAGGGCTAATGTGTTCCATCTTGAGAGAGAGAGACAGAGAAAGACGCCAATCCTTCTTTGTTACCCAGCCCGCCTAGGCAGGCTTCTCCAAAGAGCTGTCCCCATCCCGTGTGTGTTCTTCAACCCATCCCGGTCTGATGTCCGCCCCACTCTCCCTTGACCCTTTCAGTGCGACACTCGCCCCCTTGCCCCCCACACACACCTCAGCGACATTGGCACACCCATCTATCCTTCGCATGATAGGTTCTCTTCTCTCGACAGCCTATGAGAGTTTGCCTTTGGGGTTCTCTCTGGCTACTGATTTTTAGTTTCCTTGGGCAGTTCCCTCTTTACCGTCTCACCTCTGAATCACTGCATTCTTCGCTCTATAATCTCTTGGTATCTCTGTGCTGCAAACTCAAATTTCTCCCAGCCTTCCCTGTTGTGTTCCAGGGTCATCTAAGACTGCCTGATTATTGCCTTTTAGGTATTCCATGGGAAACAGCTCATAATCCATAACCGCCCCCCTCCAGCCTCCACATTGCTGAAGTGTCCTTCTCCTCCATCGTTTCTCTACTTAGGAATAACTCCCCAGTCCACCTAGTTGCCTCAGCTGGAAATCTAGCTCTCCCTCCTCTCTCTGTATACCCTCATCTCCTCCATCCTTCCTCTGAAATATACTCAGATCTTTTCGATTCTTTCCACCCCTACCACCCACACTTGTCCAAAGCCGCCATGTGTCACTGAGGCCACTGCAGTGGTTCCCTAACTGAACTCTGTTCCAGCTCTTACCCACCCTCCCCTACCTTTCCTCCATGCATCAGCCGGGACCGGGTCACTTCCTTGCTCACAGCCTTTCAGTGGCTCCCCAGGGCCCTTGAGGTGGACACAGAACCCTGACCTTAGCCTTCAGGGTGCACGGACAGGCCGCAGCTCACCTCCCTCTGCCCCACTTCATTCCCTCAGCCTCTTGCCCGGCTCTCCTACTTATCCTTTAGGGCTCACCTCAGATGTTATGCCCTCAAAGAGGTCTCTGACCCTCAGGCCAAACTGCTGCCCATTTACTACTTCTCCTGTAGCTGTTGTTCAGAGTCAGTGTTGTTCATTGTGGTTGTGAGCTGTTATTCTCTCTAGATTTTCTGTGTCTGCATACCCTGGGCCTCCATTGTATGTATACCCAGTACTTGGCCCCAGCGAATATGTAGTAGGTGTCCATTTGGTGGGGGGAGAAGCAGCAGCCCATTTTATAGATGGAGAAACTAAGCCCAGAGAGGGTAAGTAAACTACCCAAAGTCACACAGCTGACAGTAGCAGGCCTGGGCTGTCTGGCACCACAGACATGTCCTTTAATGTTGGTGCAGTGTGCTCTGATGTACCTGGGGTGTGGGAGGACCCCTTCCGTCCCTCCATCATCTTAGTCAACCTCCCTAGTCTCAGATGAGGGCCGTTGGTGTTCATTTTTGTGTAAAGTGCTTGGCAAACTCAGTTTCAGGCTCCTCCCCTTCTCACCAGCCCCTCCTATATCAGATCTGGCTGTCCACACCTTGTCCCGCATAAATATCCGTAACTGTGGACACTCCTTCTGCTATGACCTGATCTGCGCCCCTTAGGAGAGTGGGCCCAGGTTTACTGCAGGCTGTGACTTCATCCCGGTATCACCTGCCGATGTGGCCCACATGAGGGGCCAAGGAACCATTTGCAGCTTCCCTGTGAACCAAAGGCCCACGGCAGGTGTAGTGTACCAACAGCATTCAGGCCCTGTGAAGCCCCACATTGCCTTTCAGTAAAACCTTGAGAGCCAACCATATGTAGCTCTGGGCCAAATAGGAGCTAAGGATGTAGCCACGGATACAGTCGACAAGGCCTTTGCTGTCTTAAAGCTGTGTCCCACTGACGAGAGAGAGATAATAAACATGAGGAGTAATGTCAGATGGTGACAAGTGCTGTGAGGGAAATAGATGGGAAAATGGCGTAAAGTGGGGAGATCAGGGCGGCTTCTGAAGCGATTGTTGTCCTGGGAGGCCTCCCCCAGCCAGTGATCGAGGTAAGACCTGAGCGATGAGAAGAACCAGCCAAGCCCAGAGCCCGGGAGAGTGTCAGGTTGTGTGGGGCAAGTGCCAAGGCTCTGAGGAGAGATAGTGCTCGGGATGACTAGGAGCTCAAAAGAAGGCCAAGGGGCTGGGGCTGAAGAAGGGAGGGAGGAGGGCAGGCCAGTGTGGCCAGGGAGGGCTGGGCAGGCGGCGGTCCGGTGGGCCTCGGTGTTAAGTTGCTTTGAAGGCCCTAGTCCAAAGGAGAGGTCTGAGTGCAGAGGCAAGCAAAGGCCCCGTGCACACTTGACGGATTTTAATCAAATAATAGATGAATGGATTAAGCTGGGTAAATATTCCATGAATTAGTTGAAAGTGACTGAGAGTTTCAAGGATGTCCTGTGGCCCATATCTGTTGTGCTATAATGTATTTAAGTGTTCAGATCTAAAGGCCATGTCTAAATAAAGCCAGGGTGTCCAAGTGCTTTACTTCAAAGAGCATTTCACAGGGAGTTAGAGGACCTGGGAGCCTGCCCAGGCGCTGCCACTCACTCTCCTGTGACCTCGGGCAGCTCCTGGGCCTCTGTCTGCCTGACTTTGCTCATCTCTACAATGAGTGGGTGAGCGAGGTAGTCGGCAGGGAGCCCCATAGCTCTGGAGTCCAGTGTGGGCCAGTGGGCTGTCATCAGCAGATAGAAGGGGACTTTTCTAGCAATTAGAGCTGCTCAAAAATGGCATGAGCTGCCATCTAAGGTAGTGAATTCCCCATCACTGGAGGTGTTCAGACAAGGGCCAGAGGACCACCTGTCAGGGATCCCGTCAGCTCTTACCCATTTTTCAAGGCCCAACCCAAATGCTGTACCCTCCAGGTCATCCCCAAGTACCTACCAGAAACAAACTTCCCCTTCTTATCTCTGGGAGGGCTTCATTTATGTTTCTCTTTTGATTTTGAGCCTGAGGACATTCTGCCTGTATGTCAGATATTGGAACATAGTTTAACTGATCCTATACCAAGCCTTATGCTTCTGAAACCGAGAGGGCAGGGACTGTGTGTGTGCCTGCACACATGCATGTGCACATATTCATGTCTCCAGCCTGCACTTAGCAAGTCCTGCACTAAGTGTTGTGGGCAGGATGGTATCAGAGAAGATTGGGCCAGATCAGTGGTTCCTAAAGCTGGTACTCAGATGGAGCAACTGGCTGCGTGAAAATAGACCGTGTTTCCAGAAATGGAGCTCGCTGTGCCCCCCCCCCAATCCCCGCAGGGTTCTGACTCATCAGGTCTGGGGTGGAACCTAAGAGTCCAGCTTTACAGAGTCCACCCTGAATCTCACGTGTAGGTGATTGTAGGAACCACTAGCCTGGGTTCCCTCCAAGGGCAATTGCTCTCGGTTAAATTCCGTGACTCAGTACCCACTCTAGCACCTTAGATGGTATGTTAGGAGCTCTGTGATTTAGCATAAAATGTATTTTCAGGTGTCACATGTTTGGCTTTTGCTCCCACCAGGCTGGTCTGTTGACTGTACCCTGAACATTCCTTGCGGTTTCCGGCTTCTAACCTTTTCTTGAAGTCATGGCCTTCGTTATTATAACCTTTTGCCCTTCCTCACCTGTAAAAATCATTTCCATCCTTTCCTGGTCAAGTATCTCAGCTGGTTAGCGCATCCTCCTGATACATCAAGGTTGTGGGTTCTACCCCGTCAGGGCACATACACAAATCAACGAGTGAGTGCATAAATGAGTGGAACAACAGATTGATCTCTCTCTCTCAAATCCATAGATTTAAAAACATCATTTTCATCCTCTAGGACCTAAGTGAAAGTTCGCCTCCCTCATTCCTTTTTCTTACCATCTCAGCTCGTTTTAATTTTCTCTCGGGTCCACATTATCTCGTAGGTCTCCATTATTTCCCTTCCAGGCTGTTTAGTAAGTCATTCTCAGCTGAATCCCTCTCCCTCTTGCCTTCTCTTTCATTGACAAGTGCTCATTGAGCGCTGAGCAGAAGGCTCTGCCCTAGGTTGCTAGTGACCCAGCACAAGCATAAGGCTGATTCCCCTCCTCGGGGGCCTCAAAGGTATCTGCCGAGTTTGGGACCCAGTGTCCCTCACAGGCACATATTGGAGCAGACCAGGCCCTAAGGACACTGACTGGCTGTGGCCGTTAGGTGGACCCCACGAGGACCCCAGCACAGTCTCTTGTCCTGACCCCTTTCCTGGTGGGGACTGACTTCCTTCTCATCCAGCACACCATCTTCGGACTCTCAGGCCTTTTCACATGTGACGGGTGATGGTGACGGTCATGGCAGCGATGGCGGCGGTAGTGTGGAGATGGTGCATTTTAATTATCTCCCAGTAAAGCCCAAAGGCCTGGTGATACAGTGTCTATCCATGGGCCTGCTCCATGATGGCTCAATTAGGGGAGCAGTAGGACTGTGGTTCAATATCCAGGCCAGTTTCCTAATTGAAAACACATTTTCCTCTCCAAAGCTGCAGCTGGTTTGGTTCTGCTCATGCAGAAAAGGGTATAACCTTGCATAACATAGGAAATGAACGGTTGAGAGAGAAGCCAAATTCAATTTCAGTCAGATATGTTGAGGCTAAGCCCGTGATCTATGGAAGCAGGAGAGCGAGCCGCGTGCATGTGGAAAGGGGCGCACTCAGCAGTCTATTAATCACGGCTGCCCGCCCGGCGCTGCCGCCGCCGCCGGTGCCACCATGCCAGCGCCGCTCCTCCGACGGGCTGGAGAGCAGCCAAGCACTCCAGAAGTTAACCTCTTAAAGACCCAGAGCTGCTTTCTGTTGAATAAATGTAATTTTGTGGTCAGAAATAAATGCTTGTGATGTAGCAGGAGCTTTGAAAACAACAGAGAGCCAAAGCTATTACAAATTGCTTCGTGTTGTGGAAGTCAACAGCATACATCAAAATTCCGAGTGTACGGCAAATTGATTTCGGCCCAGAGCTCTGCAGCTATTCAATAAAAGTCCTATTAAGCCATTGTATGTAATGAACAATCCAGAGCAAATCTAATATTTTCAGTAGATAATGATTTTTAACATCCTCTCAGTAACCGTCGCTCGAGCTCTTGGATGTTTTCAGCGTGTAGCCCCGTGCGGCGGGCGCTCCTCAGCCTTCGTTGGCCTCTCTGCCGGAGGACCCGCGCCAGGCACCCCTGAACACACGCTCCCCGGGGTTCAACCCTCTGCTCCCGAAGAAGGGCACAGAGGGTTCTGGTGTCCCGGCGTCTGGAACACAGTCGGTGCCTGGAAGATGTTTGTTGAATGAAACGACTGAGTTGAAATGGAGAAAAGAGGGCTCAAGGAGCTCTAGAGTAAATTAGCACAGTGATCTGTTGGCAGAGTTGACCAGAGGCTCTAAAGACTAGAGGGTCCCAAGTAAGGAATTCGAGGTCCCGCATGATGAGGAGACTGGTGCCAGTGCCCAGAGGGAGCCCCGGGACTCACCCGTTGGTCCTTGATAGCTCAGGAAACAGGTTCGGTGTCAGGGACCCCACCGTGACAGAGCCCCAAAGTGATCCTGTGACCAGCTAATCGAGAGTCACCTCAGTGGGGGCCACCATGCCTTCCTCAGCTGCTGCACCGCTCTGTTTACAGCCATGCCCCTGGTCACACCGCATTATTCCCCACTCTTCATGTCAGTCTGCCCTTCCAGACCGTAAGCTTCGAAAGAACCAAGTGTAGTGTTTCATTCTGTCATCCAGTATTTACTGAACACCTACTGCACGCCAGGCTAGGCCTGACCTAGACCCTGGCACTTGATAGTGAGTAATTAATGCAGATGCTGCTTTCATGGAGCTTAACAGTACAGCAGACTCTGTATCCTCATGTGGCTTATGGCAGGCCTTTAATAAAGGATGGACAGATGGATGACGGGTAAGTGGGTAGACGGATGCACGGATGGGTGTTTGGGTGGGGATAGATGAATGGATGGATTGGATGGACGAGCAGGCTGGGGGGTGGGTGGGGGCAAAGAGAGTTAATACCCCCAGTGTATAAGTCAGAAGCATTCTCTATCAATAAAAAAGGCTCTGTTCTGTCTGTTTATACTCCCAGCCCCATTTAGGGGATCAGGTGGCACCCGGAGGCAGTTGTGATGTGAAGGCAAGATTTTCCTGGGCTAAAATTATTCAACTTGTAATGTTCAGTCATGTAGTATTTACTCGAATACCATGGAATTTAAATTACTAGGGTATTTTCTTTTTCTGCAGATCTTGCTTCCCTTAGAAAAACTTAATCTGGATGTTAATTAGGTTTCACTAATGTTCCATCAATTTAATGCAGTAATTCCTTAAACGGAACTGACACCAAGGACCAGACGGTCAAGAGGAGGGTTGTGACCGTGTGTGTATGACTCTGGGAGAGAGCACAGGGACGCTGGTGGTGATAGCTGAGAACCCGGAGGGTTCTGTTGCTTGTGTGTGGACATCGGCGGTCCACCACTCCCCAGTCTGTTTCAGACCGCAGCCCTGCTCCCTGTGCTAATAATGACTTGCACGGCATTTTACATCCACAAACCACCACATCTATGACTTTGTGCCGCCTTCCCCACCTGTGCCGGAGACATTACCACCAACCAGAGCGAGTGGCTGGGAGGGTCATGGGTTTGAAGAGCAGAGTGGGCTCCCGGATGTGAGGCATGTTGCCCCCCAGTCCCGGCCCTTGGTTCCCTCCAGCCTGGTTATGTCCAGTCAAATGCCACTCTCTTGTCACTATGTACTCGCCACCTCCAGCAAGTGTTCCCAGCCTGAAGGAGTCATGTGTGTCCCCACGCCCCCAGCTTGCAGGCAGGAGTTGGCTGCCTCAGGCACAAACAAGCTGCACAGCCGCCTTGTGATTGGCTGTGGACTGAGTACTGTTGAGGGTTGGAGCCTGGTTGTGTGGACTCAGTCAAATACTTACTCCACCCACCTCTGTGAAAGGGGCATGATCACTGTTAATTTAAAAATAAAAATTCAGGCTTGGTGTTTGTTTCATCTGTGCCCCTCTAAGTAACAACTTCCAGAGCCTTCTAAGTTGCCAGCCAGGAAGAAGCTACCTGGCCTGGTAGGCCAGCAGCCTCCCAGCTCCCTTCTTCCCGGGGACTGGCACCAACTTCGCCCTCTTGTTCTGCTACCGTTTGGGGCTGCTCCTTGGCCTCGTCCCTTGCCCCCCCTCCCAGGCCATCTATGAGGACCTAAAGTGGCGGGACTGGGCGTAAGTCCCAGGCCTGTAGTAGGAAATGGAGACCGAGCTGGAGAGCAGGTTCCTCTGAAACAAGGCAGACTCCGAGGGCAGCCCTCCGGGGAAATGAAGGAGAGTGTCTCTTTAGCTCCGGGTGTGTGCCAGAAGCCTCACATAAGCTATCCCATGTGTTCCGCACAGCAGCTCAGCCCAGAGAGCTGTTTATGGTCACCTCTATAGAGAGGATAAAACTAGCCCAGGGGACTCAAGCAACTTGCCTGAAGCCACACAGCTTGTCAGCCTTAGAGCTAAGACTTGAACTCCAAAGTCTGAGTCCAAAGCCTGAAAGCTTGAGAAGTGTCTTGAAGTTGCTTCAGAAGTAGGAGCAGAGGGGCAGACCTGTGAGGTTACACTTTATTCTCCAGCATAACAAGGAGAGAGAAACCTACCAGATTACAATAGGGACATGATTTAGGAAAGAGACTGGTTTGTAGGGCTGTTTGGGGAAGGAGCCTGGGGACCGACCTGGGACAGGGCAGTGCTCCTCAGTGAGCCCCTCCACTCCTGGTTCAGAGCCCACCCTGTCCCCACAGCACCCCCAGCCCCCAAGCCCTGTTCATCCTCAGGCCTGAGACCATTGGTGTTTGGGGACTTAGAAGAGCAACTCTGGCCCGGAGACACGGGGCCTGGCATCCTCCCCAGCAAACGAGCGTGTGTTCCCTGGAAGAGCGGCAGACCAGTGCCATGGCTCTCGGAACACAGTAGCATCCTGTGGTGGCACGCAGGGCACGCCTGGGAGCACTTCCTAGCAGCATCCGTGTTGGGCCCAGACCCTGGGGCGCGGGGCACACACACTGCTCCTTCCTTCCTCACTCTGTCCTGGCTGCTCTCCCGAGTTCCCGCCTGCCCCTTGGGTGGCTCCTTCCTGGGGAGGCAGCTTAGAGTAACAGAGAAACCGAACAGACAAATCATAGGTTTTGAAACTAGACAGATCTAGATTTGAATCCTGACCTCATCATTTACCAGTGTGACCTTGAATGAGTCATTTTAGCTTCTCTGTGCCTCCTCCTTGTAGTGAAAAATCTGCTGTAGAGATATACACATATGTTTAAAGGTCATGCTGTAGAGCGGTGCTGGATAAAGATCATTCTAGTGCTCCCCCAGGAATCAGCCCCAGCCTTCCGGGGCTCTCACTGCGCACCTCTCCATCTACGTTCCCTGAGCAACCTCGTCTGGACCACTGAGAGGCCGACGGTCCCAAACCTTTGTCTCGGACCTGGGCTACCCTTCCCACTTCATGCCCCCTGGAGCTCCCCCTTTGGGCCTCTCACAAACTTAAAACTTTCACCTCCCCCAAACACACTCACCTCTGTGTTCCATATCTCAGGGGAGGTGACCAGCCCCTAGTCACCCTTGTCCGGAACTCTGGGAGGACCCGTGCCTGCCTTCAAATCCTGTGAATTCCGCTTTCCTCACCTCACTCAGATTGGCTCCCTCCTCTCTGACACATGGATTTCCCCATCTCTCCTTTCACCGCCACCCTTTCACCGTCTCCCAGCCTCTTATGGAGTTGCCTGCCCTTCCAGAGGGGTCATTTCATGTCACTGCTGACCGACATTCTCGGGGACTCCCAATGCCTTTCAGTGTGAAGCTGCCGCCCCCTGGCTTAGCCGTGCAGCCTCTGCCTGCTGCCCTTCAGCCTCCTGGCTCCCCACTCAGCTCCTCTGCTCCCGGCACAGAGGAGCCTGCGCTCCTCCGAACGGGCTGCTCTGTGTCGGCGGGTCTGCCTTTCCTCGGACTCCCCTTACCCTCAAAGCCTCACGCCTCCCACCACGAGGGAGGCTGATCTGTCATCTTGGAAACTGCTGAAGTGCATACAGCACAATGTGCAGAACAATACCTATAATATTCTACCATGTTTTAAAGGAAGCGTGTGTATACAGATGCTTATAAATGCATAAAATATTCCTGGAAAGACACACAAGAGAATCTTTGCCTGTCGCCCAAGCAGCTGGGTGACGGGGACGTGGATGGGAAGGAGACCTACTTTTCACTGTATACTTATGCTTTGGGGGGCACGTACTTTTATTTTCTTTCTACAATTAAGTGGTTTTTAGTATCTTCACAAAGATGCACAACCGTCACCACTATCTAATTCCAGAACGTTTCTATCACCTCAAAAAGAAATCCATACCCCTTAGCAGTCACTCCCCATCACCCCACCCTCTGGCAACCACTGATTTCCATCTCTGTAGATGTGACCGTTCTCAACATTTCATATACAAACAAAATCATATAACACGTGGTCTTTTGTGATTGATTTCTTTCACTTAGCATATTGTTTTTAAGATTTATCAACATTGTAGCATGTATCAGTACTTCATTCCTTTTCGTGGCTGAAAAATAATCCATTGTACACATGCCACATTTGTTTATTCGTTATCAATTGATGGCCATTTAGGTTTTTGCCACCTTTAATTATTATAAATAATGCTGCCGTGAACATTCGTACACAATTTTATGCATAGATGTACGTTTTTGTTTTTATGTCCTTATTTGCCATTTGTATGTCTTCCTTAGAGAAATGCTTATTCAGATCCTTTGTCTATTTTTAATTTAGTTATTTGTCTTCTTATTGTCGAGTTACAAGAGATCCTTACGTGTTCTGGGTACTAATACCTTATCAGGTAAATGATTTGCGGAAAATTTCTTTCATTCTGTGGGGTATCTTTTTCATTTTCTTGATGGTGTCCTTTTCGGCGCAGAGTTTTAAATTTGATGAAATCCAGTTTGCTTACTTTTCTTCTGTTGTTTGTGCTTTTGCTGTCATGTCTGAGGTCGTGAAGGTCATTTACACCTGTGCTCCCTTTTAAGAGTTCTGTAGTTTGGGCTCTTACATTCTGGCCTTCGATTTGCTTTGAGTTAATTTTTACGCACTGAGAGAGGGAGGGGCCCAGCCGTGTCTTGTGCGTGTGCAGCACAGGCGGTCCCGGCACCGTCTGTTGAAAAACTCCCCTTTTCCCCATCGGGCTGGGTTTTTCCCTCGTCAGGAACCAGTGAGCTGTAATGTGAGGGTTTATCTCAGGACCCTCTGCCCCATTGATCTGTGTGTCTGTCCTTATGTCAGTGCCACCGTTTGGTGGCTTTGTATTTAGTTTTGAAATCGTTAAGTGTGAGTCCTCAACTTTGTTTTTCAAAAGGAGTTTGTTTTGTCTGTCTTGGATCCTTTGCATTTCCATGGGAATCTCAGAATCAGCTCACTGATTTCTGCAGTGAAGCCGTTTGGGATTTTGGTAGGCATTGCACTGAACCTTTAGATCGATTTGGGACTTTTGCCATCTTAATGATGTTTAGTCTTCCTGTCCATGAACATTTCTTAATTTCACTTTCAGATGGTTTATGGCTGGTGTTGAGAGACCATTGGTATTTGTGTATTGATCTTGTATTCTGTGACCTCGCTGCATGCTGCATATGTTTTTATACCTTAAAATGTTCTACTATATACATGTATCATCTCCCAAAAATGGTGTTTTAAAAATCTTAGGTGGGCATCCATCAGTGTTTACCTGTGGAGGGGCAGGGGACAGCACCCCCGACCCCCTCGAGGCCTCCTGAGAGTGGAAGTGGGAGGCTTTGGCCCAAGTGTGGCGCACCCCCAGGCACATTTTAGCCACCCCGGAAATGATTTTTTTGACAAAGTGAGGGAGTGAACGAAGTAGTAAGTGAGACGGGCAGGCAGCACGTTCCACCTTGAAGCACTCAGCTCTTCGCAGAGCTTGTCCTGCCGTGAAGCTGTGATCTCCTTCTGTGGCTTCTACCTGTTGATTCTGGTTTTGCCCTCTGGGGAGGGAGAAGATAGCTCATCCGTCTTCCCCAGGGAACCCTTTAGATACATGTCGACAGCCAGATGTGAGAGGAACGTGAAAGATAGGCCTGTAAAGGAAGGTAGAAATGCTTGTTGCTGTTCTTACTGTCTTCACTGTTATTGTCATATTGTCCTCTGCCACAGGCCTTCTCTCCGTGGCCTCACATCCTCAGTCCCCACTCCTTCATGGCACTGTCCCTTCTTCTGGACTTCTCCAGTTTTCCTTTCTTGGAAACGTTGGGGGTAGTCTGTCAGTGTATGTAAGATGCATTTTGTGACATTGCCCAGGTCTACACTGCACTGCCTCTGTAACCAAAACTAGCCTGCGGGGTTGGTCTGTCTGCTTTGGGCAGTGTAGGGATTTCTGGTGAGTCCTGTCCAGTTCTCTGTGACGGGGAGTATCGTGGACGTGATCCTTCCTCACTGGGTTCCACCTGGGTGTCACTGATCATGACGGAGCATGACCTCGAGAAACGGAGCTGGTGGTGGCGGTGGGCTCCCGTACCTGTTTGCGACTGCCCCTCTCCGCACTGCTCCAGAGGGGCCCAGGGGCCCAGGAGAAGGGCTCGCCCGCTCCGTGTCTTCTCTGGTCTCCTCACAGAACTCTCACACTGGCAGGAGGAGCACTCGCCCAGCGTTAAGTAAATGTGTACCTATTAAGTAAATGTGTGGCTTCTGCATCAGAGAGGTGGTACTGCTGATACGGCGGCTCCTTCACGGTTCACAGCAACCAAGATTTATTCTCCCCACTTTGCAGGCAAAGAAACTGAGGCACAGAGAGGTTAATTCGGTGGCTGAGGTACTACTCCCACTAGAGTTGGGACTCAACCCAGCTATCCTGACATTGTGCCTGGGCTCTTGGCTCTGTGTGGCACTGTCCTGCCCGTGCCTGGCAAGACTCCGGCCACACCCTGGAAAGATGAGCCTTTGCCATTTCCAAATACACAGGTGTGGGCAAGCATC